>CAESWR010000876.1:42561-54343 GCA_903171835.1 Mullus surmuletus
GTTTTTACTCCTCTGAGCCAGACGGAGACGCGGCACAATTCCTCCACAGCCCTGGTGGGAGTGTGTGTGTGTGTGTGTGTGAGAGGGAGAGAGAGAGAGAGATGTTGGTGAATGTTTGGAATTCGCGCAGAATAGTGTGTGTGTGTGTGTGTGTCATGGAGAGAGAAAGAGCAGCTGATAAGAAAGATGTTCAGCGTGAAGCGATAAAAACACGATTGAGTCGATGACGCTTCCATTTAAATAATGCACATCCGCGGAAGCTGCGCGGATGGAACAGCGCCGAGGACGCGCGGGGTTCCGGGGGCGCGCATGCGTGTGCGCGCGTGTGAGTGACATCTGTAAAGGTTGTGCGCCGAGATGCCCAGAGGTGAAGTTAGGTGGAGGAGGAGGAACTCTGGAGAACTTTTCTCCCTTCATGCACGCGCACACACACACACACACACACACACACACACAGGCGCGCGCGTAAGGAAAGGGCAGAGGCAGAAAAGACGTTGCAGATGTTGGGCAAGCGCGTCATTTCCTGTATTTTCACGCTGGACGCGATTGAAGTTTATCGCCTAAGGCTTTCTGACAGAAAGCCAGACAGGGATTTTGCAGCGTTAACACCGGCATGTCGTCTCTGCTGGGCCAAACTCAGTTCATCAAGTAGTTCTGTTGACTCCCTGTACCGAGTTTGTACTTTTCTTCCACTGTCGTAGCAGAAGGACCTTCCAGAGAAGCCGACATTTCCCATTACTGAGGTGCAGCAGCTGGGCGGAGGTGAAAAGATCGAAGGACAGACTTTGGGCAGCCACTCTCAGCAATAGATGGTGTGTGTTTGTGTGAGTGTGTGTATTGGAAAGACAGACAGAGGCAGAAAGACTATTTGCTCAGATGGCTGAGATTAAGTTGGCCCCAGGGTGGAATGGTGCAGCTGAGAGTCTGTGCAAAGACACACACACACACACACACAGACACGGTGTTCTGTCGTTATTTCAAGGGTGCAGTGACCTTGAGCCTCGGCTGCAACATGTCTGACCTTGACCCCCAGCCTTTCCCTGAACCCCACATGCCACCCAGAGGCTCCGCCCCCGACCCTCCCGCCCGCCCGCCCGCCTGCCGGACGCACAGCTGCTGTATTTACATTCCCGACGAGAGCGAGATGAAAACACAAATGATGGGTCCAGAGAGGCTGTGCAGGAGGGAGGGAGGGGAGAGGAAAAAAAGGCCCTGCAAAAAAAGCCAGCCAAACATTGTTGAGTGTTGAATAATTTGTTTACAAGCCCACTCGGGGGATGCTGGGGTTTATAAAAATGAGCGGATTTTCACAGTTTTCCCTCGTTATGAGCAGAAGTGGGCGGCGGCGGCAGCTCCCGTCATAAAAGGGAGGCAAATTGAGAGGAGAATGTGACGGGAGAAGCACGAAGGCGCGGGGGAAGAGTCCTTGTGAGAAGGATCGGGCCCCTCATGCAGCGCTCGACTCAGAGACGTGATGTCCCTCTTCCCTCTTAAACATTGCTCGAATGAATTTGGGTTCCGTCGTGCAGCTCATCACGCCAGAAACCGGCAGTGATGTCATCAGCTGGCCTACTTCAACCTAAAGCCAATTATTTGCACCTCCTCCTCCTCCTCCCACTAGCTTATTATGAATGAGGTATGACGTTTACTGTGATGTCAGAGTATGCCCCCCCGCCCCCCCCAACACACACACTCACAAACACACACATATGCACAGCCTTCTCCAGCAACGAGGAGTTAAAAACACACCGCAAGGAGACATTTCTCTTCCCTTGCGGGTTAAATGCATCTTGTCTTAGCCTGTTAAAAGCCGTGGGGGAAATTCATCTAAAAAATGCTATTTAGAAGCAGCAGAACCGGAAACAACGCTTTTAAAAGTCTGACTGAAATCTGTATTCTGAATTTGTAAACTAGTCCTTGGGGGGGGTCTCAAGTAGATGTTTATATCCCATTACTCAGTTCCTAATGCCTTTTTAAAGCTGAAGTGCACTCAGTGGGATGAAAGAAACAGACGCAAAGTAATCTGATACCAGGTGATTTATGTGTCACTGAGCTTTTGTAAATGATAAAACAGCACATAACTGTTTTTATTCGCTCGGTTGTACAAGTCTCACAATTACATCTGCAAAGTCTGGTGAGCTGATAAACCAACCACGCTAATTGTAGTTTGAGGGTTGTGCTTGTGAATCCCTTTTTAATTTCAAAACCAGCGATGTATTAATTTTCTAATTATGTCTATTTTCAAACATGCGTTTCTGTTTTATCGCCCATGGCAACACATTGTGATCTACTCTGGATTAGTGCTCAATTCTGTGATACTTGTATTTTATTGTTCATCATTATGAATAAGTTACTTTATTATTATTATTCATGACACTTGTGGTTCAACATCAGGAAAAGCGATGATATGGTAAAACGATAAAAAAATCATTGGAGTGTTTTGTAAATGGTTTAAAAAAATAAAAAGCCATTGATGAAAAATTAATTCAAATGAAATTTAAATCTTTGTATCTTTTGAGATTTCTGGATGTTCCCACTCAAAAACAAGCACAACTGGCATTTGTATGATTCCTTGTCTGGTACATTTGGAGTAATAACATTTACCAGAAAACACACACACACACACACCCACACACACACACACACACACACACACACACACAGACCCAGAGGGATGAATACAGACGCCCACCTTGCTCTACATGAGCCCCCGCTCCCGTTTCCCGTGCATCCGTCACCATGGTTACTCTGATGCAGGTTACCGTGGCAGCCAAGTCAACCCTGCACCCTCTCACAAAGGCGCACGTGCACGCGTGCTCGGCCTGACACGCGGACATACGCAGGTTGTGACGCTCTGACGTGTGGAACAAAGAGTTTCTTGGGGCTATTTCTGGAGGATGTGCAACTTTCAGCGTCTCCTTCCATCACTGCTCCATCGCGCACCTTTGCTTTTTTCGTGATGCGGGCGATGGAGGCGCCTCCTCCTCCTCCCCGCCTTCCTCCTCTCCGTCTAACTTTTGTTTACAGTGAGAGACGTAAGCCAAGTGATTAATGACACTGTTATCAGCGCCTGGACATATGAACGCTTCATCAGGGAGAATCTTATCTGCCGCTGCCAGTCGCGAGCGTGTCATCCATACGGAATGGTTGGGTCCAACTCTGTGCAGCTTTACTGCCCCCTACAGTTCATGTTGAGCACTGACAGGATGGAAATGCACCCCCTTCAATTGTAGAATATTCTTATGTTTAAGGTTCAAATGTATGTAAGTCATTGGTTAATAATCAATGGGTCAGTTTTTCTCATAGCTTCTGTTGCTGACTATTGTTCTCTGTTTGAGTAATATCACTTGATCAAGCCTTTTCTAACATTCCATACTACAAAATAAGTCATAAAAGTATGCATGATTCCTAGTGATGTCGGATCGATATCGGTATCAGCCAATACTCAACACTGCAATATCGGTATTGTATCGGAAGTGAAAAAGTTGTATCGGGACACCACTACTCTACGTTTCGCTAAGCTGGAACCAAAAAACACACCAAACAATCCAACAAGTAGCCACCATCTTGCTTTGCGCCGCTTCTATTCTCTTTTGGAGGAAGTCTTTGGCCACCGACCCCGGCCCGAACGATGCCAACACTGTCTTTTTCTTTCAATATATTGAAACCTTTGAGCTAATATGCAAAAGTGCTCAGTAGTATGTCCACCTTCATCCCTTTTGGGATTTACGCAGACTCCTTAGAAGTAATCTCATTTCTCCTAATCCCCCTCCCCTCCGCCCCGCCCCCCTTCACTCCCCCAACCTACTGCCTCCACACAAACACAAACGTCACCTGGATTCTCTCCCATTCGGACCAGCAGCCATTCATGTTGTTGGACTACTGCTGTCGTTGTTGTGGATTCACACTGATAAAACGCCATGGACCTTTTCCCCTCAAGACCACACCCAGTGATACCTGGGTAAGAGCTCGCCGCGCCACGTAGAGGAATCGTTTGTTAGTCTCACAGTTCATTACTGCACCTCTAGCTAGTCTGTGTTTGTATGAAATGAATATGTGTTATATTTATATGCACAATATATAACGAGAGGGCAGGCCACAGTGGCAGAAATCCGTTCTTACACAGTACTAGTGGACACATTGGTCTATTTACAGACGCCTTTTCATTTTTCAAATTCAGTGTATTATTTTGATTAGATTATGGAAACCAGATGACAGTTAACATTTCACCGGGTTCTTTCTGTCCCAGTTCAGCCACGTTGGAATTCAGAGCCTCAGCAATGGCATCGAGCAGACAGCCTTTAAAACTCTGTCTGGTCTGGAGGCGGCTGGCGGCAGCACAAACAAGGGCCACGGCGGTTAACTCTCTCTAAGGGTATTAGCATGAGCTCAGCTGCGCCTGCAGACACGGACGCACCCTCGCGTCTGTCTGAAATAGATTCTGAGGGGTCCCAGCTCCTGTGGAGCACAGAAGACCCTATAGGTAAAACTGGTTTTAAAACAGGTTTTACCATACCGCTCACTCATTTGTTATCATATCGTAATAATGGCATTTATTGGAAGACCATTTAACAAAACATGGCTACAAAGTGCTTTGCAGGAAAATAGTGCCATAGATATATCAATATAGAAAAGCAGGGCTGTTGCTTTTTTCTACACTATGAGATATTTTTGTAAAATCAATAATCAAATTTAATTGAAAAAAAATTACATGTGCAATGTAAATACTATCAAACACAACTGCCAGGGAATATGAATGGATATGTTATGATATGAATAGATACCTATCCGATGCCTAGCAATAGGTGCTGGGCGCCAACATGTGATGACTGTGAATTTTTGTGCAATTTTGGGCACAGCTGTGTAATTTTGCCTATTTCAAGTTTCCCTTTTAAGCACATTTATGTTCATGTTCAAAGTAAACTAACTAACTAACTAGCTAACCAACTAACAAACTTACTGACTAAAAGCCACACGGACAGACCGGACGTTGAAATATGGAAAACGTCTTTGATTGACTGGTCCCAGCACAGGGTGGCTAATATGATTGAGGACTTTCCAGTAAAGGTGTGAGTCAGTGCGGCCTTTGGAATGCAGCCCGTCATTAATGTAATTAGTTACAGCTGTGTTTGACGAGACCGCGTGTCAGCTGTGGGGAAGGTTTATCATCACCTCTCCTGCATTACTCGCTCTCTGTGAAAGCTGCAGTTCATCATCGTCTGTTGAACTACTGGCAAGAAAACGGAGGAGACGCTCACACACTCAGAAGCGCCTTTCCAGTAAACATCTCCGAATGTGCGCCTTCCTTGTCGGTGCAAATTGAAATCAGCTTTCTTCCTGGGTTTTGTTGCTTCTGATCGTCTCTTTTGTGACTGTAACATCTGCAGGTGATCAATGCATGACGTCTCGAATGCACCGAAAGGAGTAGAATTTCATTCTCTCATTGATTCAGGCCGTCATATTCAGTGTTTGGGCTGTAATTTCAGCTGTCAATAGAGAGACATGTTTTCGATGTAGAGATCATTTACAGGGGGGCCATCAGTGTCTGAGTCCCCATTTAGAGAATTCAACTCCTGGAAATTCACTTGTCTCAGAATGAGTGATCAAAATTAATTAATTGATCGCGCAGGGAAAATTGTTATGTTACAAACAACAACCAAGCTCCCAATAATTGCAAGAAAATTCTTAAAAAGAGAAAATATAAGTCAATAATATAACACTCATCCCGTAATTAAATTAAACTAAACGTTCATTGATGTTTCCGCAGTAAATCTGAAATTGTATATTTCTCTCTAAGAAAAAAACAAAAAAAACAAAAACGGGGAGTGTGTAAAAACAGCTCTGTATTATCCATTTACCTTTCTACCGTTCTTTCCACTGTGTCTCCATCTGCTCAGGTTGTCCTTCAGAATCTGCTGATGTGCATGATCTGCTTCTACTCTCTCTACTACATTGTGGTCAGTCTCTGCGTAGGACTGCTCAGGTACACGCAAAAAAAAAAAAAAATCTAAATAAAAGAAATCCTCACCTAAAGAAACGTACACATGGTGGCTTAACGTGTTTGTCATGTCATTGTGTTTCTGTAGGGTTCATGAAATCAACAGTTTGTTGACACCGTTTGACTACACAACACAACCATCATGGCAGAACCCCAAATATCTGGGTGAGTAACAAAAGCTTGCATGTATCCAAGTACATGTACTCTGCAAGGATATACAAATTAAACTGGTTCTACTTCTTTCTGGGGACTTCATTGTTCTTTGTGCATTAACAACCAAAGGATTGTAACATGTCAGTCATCGTTGCAGTGGCGAGCTCCACTGTCCAATGACAATTAAATCTGAATCTTTTTTGCAGTGTAACCCTAAAAATAATCTCAGGATTAAAGTAATAAAACCTCTTTGGAGCTGATACTTGAAATTTAAACAGTAAGCACAGGTAAAAAAGCAATTAACACTAACTAACACCCGCAGTGTAAAACAGTTTATGCCAACACAGCAAAAACCTACTTTCTCTGTAACTCGACTGGTGGAAAGGCTTCTCTCGTTGGGATTCCAAGCTGCAGTGATTGTGCACAACTGCAATGTCCGCGGTCGTTTGGGGCGCGTGGGCGAACGCGAGCGAAGTTGCAGCATCGGCCTTTTATCCGCAGCTCTTCACCAAACAGCCTGCAATAAATCACAACAATTCACTGTCAAAAGTGGGAAAAGTCAATACTCTTTTCATCTGTGGATGCATTTTTCTTTTAATTCAGGGCGGGTGACGTGTTCACATGGGCCGACTGTCTGTCCCTCCTTGCTCCAGTTAAGGCAGGTTCATAGACAGTCGGGAGTTAATCTTGCAGTGTAAGAGGGTTTAGAGTTTAAAGCGGTCGTCTCCCACCTCAGATTTGGCATAATTGCAAATGTCAGTTGTATTAAGCATGTTTGGATGCCACCATGGGATCCTGATGTCAAGCCATTGGATTAGCACGATGAAAAAGGCGCCTCCTCTTCAGAAATCCTCCAAGAAGTCGACAAACATTACTTGGCTTGATTGACTTCTAGGTCTTAAAAGAGCAACTTTTGCACGCAGCTGGTATTTCTTTGAGGTGCTCCAGCTCCTGGACCATTTTGTATTTTTCTTGCTCACCGACTAGATTTTGTCGGAAATTCTTGATAGGTGTACTTACAAATATGCACAGCGATAAGCAAAGATGATAACCTATAAACACAACAATTCCAAAGAAAGGAACAAATATTATAGTAGGGAAGTAATACCATGAGGTATTTTTAACTTCTACATTATTATTATTATCATGTGACCACACACATCTCAAGAAAGAGAGTCTCTCTATCAAACTTTTTCAAACTATAAGCTGATATGAAATACTCTTAGATGTATGGGGTAAGAAGTATTCTTCAATTTTGAGGGCACACTGATAACAAAATGACTCTTTATGTACCGATTCTGTGTCCCTTCACTCCACGTTATACCAGACGTTAAAGACGCTGATCTGTTTTCTCCGTCTCTGCAGTCAGTGTGATTTCCACAGAAGTGACCTATGTTTTGGGAGGTCTGATCTTCGCCTGGATTGTGGAGGAGTGGGTTTGGGATTACGCCATAACTGTCACGCTGCTGCACGTCGCCATGACCGTAGCAGGTAAACAGAAAGCGTAAGCGCGCACATAAATTGGATCAATGGAGCGGAAGAGCTGATGGGATTGGACACCCGGGTTATGTAACGGGATCTAGTGGGTGATAGTAGCTCAGCGAAGCATTGGCCGAAACACATGCGGTGAGAATGTACTTATGGACAGAACCGCTCTGAGCTGAGTCATAATGTCCATAAATAATAAAGATGATAATGCAGACAGGGTGAGACGGGGATGGGCAAAAAGTGATGAGACAACAAGTTCAACACAGCCAGACCATTAGTGGTAAACATTGTGTAGTGTGTAAGTTGTGTAGTCACATATGCAACACAAAACGGCTTCACTCAAACAGCACATCATAGTGGAAAATGGTGTCACATATGAATAATTGTAGAAAAAGCTTAGACTGAAAAGGTATCAGATGTACACTAATGTTGCAAAGTGAAAATTTGATTTATAATGGGAGTCGATGTGTGCAAAAAATGTCAAAAAGGGATAAATGTGGAACTTTTTGTTGGAAATCTGACATCCTTGGAAAATATACAGTATGTTTTGAAAGTTGTATTGGATTTCTGAGATAGTCTACTGTAACGTTTTCCTTATATGTTTGCAGTGATGTCAGATTTCCCGTCAGCCGAGCACTGGTGGATCGCTCTGGGTAAGATTTCTTCCTGTTTCTGATATCGCCACATCTTCCTTCCCCTCTGCAGAACATTGGTTCTCTGTTCTCCATGTCTAACTATATGCGGACATGCTCTCACGTTTGCCCGATCACGGGCTTACAGCAAATCCCCTCAGATTCAGCCCTCATGAGGACAGCTGCTGCTGGCATCACAGCCCTCCTTTGATTGATCCCCTTTTCTCACTGATGTAATCCGTCCTCTCCGTAGGTTCAGGCCTGGTGATGATGATATTTGGAGGACAGCTCCTGGCCTATAAACTCTTCAGGAGCAACTTTGTCTATCCAGCTGAACTGCAGAACTTCTAATCAACCCAGTGACGTTTTTTTTTTTTAGTTTTTTCTAAAACAGGCTTATTGGTAAATCTCCCATCCGGATACATCCCAAAGGATTGACCCGAAAAGCCCTGTTAGCCATGAATGATGCAGCCTTTCAATCCAGGTTATTTCCTGTAGGACGCACCATGTCTACTCAATAACCATCAAAGTCCCTCTTTGTACAAATGGCCCCATTTTTCTAACATTCTGTACAGTTTCATGTGTTTTTTTGTATCGTTTCTGTACAAACTATAGATTTAAGCTATAGCTTAAATATATCCTCTTAGAATTCTGTAAGTCCAGCCAAATATTACATAAAAACAGATTTATATGTATATCTTTAGTGATGACTTAAGTTTAATAAGCTATTTTCAGTTTGGAATGTTGTGAATCTGCCCCATTGTAAACGAGCTCAGTAGTCAGCAAGAATAAATTACTTCTGCACCAAAGAAACTTTCATCCACTTACATGATTCTGTTGTTGTTGTATATTTAATTTAAAACTGGATTAAATACTCATTGCAAAATGATTTGCTGTATTTGTGTTTGCATGTGTGCTTGTCATTCCTTGAGAGGGGTTATGAAGGCAGGGATACATCTACATCTCTTAAAAGATTTGTTGTAATTAGGGGCACATCATCAATCTTTGCTGATAAAAGCTTCAAATATGAATTATTCATTAAACTCGTTATCTGCACCTGCACACATGAAAGTGTGTCTTAAGAAGCAGCAACAAGCTTGAACATGCTGGTTTGTTTGGCACTATTCTTTGTTGATGTGTAAAGAAGAATAACAACAAGAATCTTTTCAGCCTTCCAAGGCGTTGTGCAGAGCCGTAGGAGAACGTTCTGAAAATCTGTCAATAAAAACTTCATGTTCTTCTTCTAAATTAGTTTAAAAACAAGTATATCACCACTGGCAACCGGACAAAGTGTTGAATGTTGGCAACGTCTTTTATCATGCCTCTCTAATTATCATGATTTGTCGCCCCATTGGCAAAGATGGCAATAAATGAGGTGCCAGGCACACGTTGGGCAAACCAAATCTTAACAAATTCAATTTCTGTGCTTTCTGTGCACTGCAAGCAAAAGGGTATGAAAAAAACATGAGCACCAATTTGGAATATAAGACAAAAGATATGAGTTTCAGGGCAAAATTAGGACACTGGCCAAAGTGGGTCCTGAGTGGGGGTGTCCCCATCTGATAGTGATATCGGATATCAGTCTGATATCAGCAAAAAAAATGAGTATCGGATTAAATCGGCCTGCATGTATGATACTAAGCAGTCCATTCCAGACTCCAACCAGCACTTCTAGGATTTATTGAGGTTATTTTTCAGGGTCTTCTCATTTATTTTTTCCAATTGTAGAATATTCTTCTGTTTAAATGTATGTGAGTCATTGGTTAATAATCAATGGGTCAGTTTTTCTCATAGCTACTGTTGCTGACTATTGTTCTCTGTTTGAGTAATATCACTTGATCAGGCCTTTTCTAACATTCCATACTACTAAATGAGTCATAAAAGTTTGGCTGATACACGCCGATGTCAGATCGGATCTGTATCGGCCGATACTCAAAGCAATATCAGTATTGTATCGGCAGTTGTCTGTGGACGCCCCTCAGCAACTCTTCACCGGGGAATAAATAAAGAAATAAAAACATTTCAATCACGGAAGCCAATATGTTTTTGTTTTGTTTCTAAAACTAAAAGTAATGAAAGTAATAAAACTACAATGCCCTTCTGCTCCCACGTGGACTCTCATTTGTGGTGAGAGTCACCTGACCCGCGCTTTGCCGAACTAACCCCCGGAAAAGCCCGCAGACAAACGGCTCACCGGGCTGCGGAGACCACAGGGGGGGACGTTTCCTCGCTGAGCCGGTGGTCTCTGCGACGACGTCATGTCAGGGAACGGATTAATAACGTCTCGCCGGACGAGGACGACGACGCTGTCCACGGTGAGCGGGAGCGCGGGAGAACCGGCTAGCTAGCTGCTAGCATGCTAACTAGCATGGGCTAACGGGCGGCGCGAGCGCTGTTTATTTACTTTATTAGCTCTTATTGGTTCATTCATTTAAAACAAAAACAAAAAACAACGACATAAAAACTTACTGACAAACTATTTTTGAACCAATTTGGGTCAATAAAGTTTGAGCGGACCCTTATTTGTGCAAATCATTCGATTCAATTCAATTTGTAAAAAACTTTATTAGTTCCGGGAGCAATTACAGCGAGGGAAGTAGCTGAGTGACGTCATCGCCTAATTGGCATAACAGGCAGTTCCCATGTAATTGTAACGAATGCTGTAGGAAAGGAATAATATGGGAGAGACAAAAGGTGAGTGTATAAAAACACCATAAATATGTTTAGAACTACAAATTAACTTATTTCTATTCATTCTGGATTTGTTGTTGTTTTGGTTTTTTTCCACTGAAATAAGCCAACACAAAACCAATGGACCTATATTGCATAAATCAATTTCGTCCAGTATTGTTAAATGTTTGAATTTCATAATTGATAAAAAAGAGCGAGGAGCTAGATTTGTCACTAGTCACTGTTGACAAAAAAAGTCGCTAAGAGGGTTTGAAAAGTCTCTACATTTAGTGTGAAAGTCACCAAGTTGGAAAAAAAGCCTAACGGAGACTAAAAACAACAAGAGAAAATGAAACCCAACCCTCCCACCCCCACATGAATTTACTCACACGTGCGCACACACACACGCTAACACACACGCAACACAG
Source organism: Mullus surmuletus (assembly GCA_903171835.1). Taxonomy (NCBI): domain Eukaryota; kingdom Metazoa; phylum Chordata; class Actinopteri; order Syngnathiformes; family Mullidae; genus Mullus; species Mullus surmuletus. The sequence goes on from CAESWR010000876.1 coordinate 53,931, forward strand.
ATTTAAGAGGCATGGCACGGAACAAGTAAAACATGTAAAATGACCAAATAATTAAAATGCTTGTCAGCAGGTAAGAATAATCTAGTAGCAGCAAAATACACACCTTAAATAAATGGCTAAAAAAGCATGGAAAGGGTTAAATATGGGTAAAATAACGGTCACGTCTACAATCACATCTTTGAATGTTGTTGTTAAAAGATTAACACATTATTGGTTAATAACTCATCAGCCTGATAACAAGATTGTTGTTATTCTGTCAGATCTTCTACAGACATTGAGACAGTCATCTTGTCTTGTCTCTTATCAACCTGTCTGTGACAGAGAAATAGATAAATCAACACATGGGAGAAGTTTGCTTCTAGATAAAAGCCCATTTATAGCTGTAATCTGCTTCCTTGTGTAACATAGCCTTT
>CAESWR010000876.1:63846-83989 GCA_903171835.1 Mullus surmuletus
TGGAGATTCATTCAAAGTAAAACAAATTACTCATTCAAATGCGGTTTCCTTACCAGGGTTTGTGTGTGTGTGCGCGCACGCATAAGACAGAAACTGGACATAGACGACCAGTGTTTCCCACATGGCAGCTGTCACCTGTTGATCTGAATGGGAATAGCACACACACACACACACACACACACACACACACACACACACACACACACACACACACACACACACACAAGCTTGTCACCATTTCCCCCTCTGGCGTTGGCTCCAAAAATGCCTCTGTGGTGCAGATATCTGGTCGTCACTCTCCAGGGATGGAAGCACTCCGATGCTTTTAATAATTTTTGTTTGAGAATTATGTACATGTGGTGTCGTGAAATGAAGGAAGTGAGCAACTTTGATCTGAAAACATTTGAAGGGTCGTGTATACTAATTCATTTCAAATATTTTCACAGTGCGAATACAGGAATAACTTCAAACTTCAAAATAAGAGCGGAATCTCTTTAAATTATGTGAAAATTAAAGTCTGTCTGTCGACAATGCAATTAGATTTGAGTGATGTGGCAGATTCTGATTGGTTTGTCAAACTTAATCTGAAAAGCAGCATTAATTGTTGAATCAAAATCATTCGGTTTAATATTTTTACAACCTCTTTTCTGAAAATGACAAAGGCTGTGTTTCTATCTAACGACAGAATCCCTCGGTGTAAAAATATCTGAATCTGGGATTTTTGCCGTTTGTTTGAAAGAGCTTGTTTGGCTTAGCCACAGTTTCACTCTTTTCCTGTTTGGACCTCCAGCGGTTCTTTCCCAAGGTGTTTTTTTTGTGCGCACGCAGCTGATAAAAGGTGCGAGTAAAGGTACAAAGATTAGAATGAGCACTCGCAGCCCACAACCTTTCTGCTCTCAGGGGTCATCTGTGTATGAAAGCGTGCCAGAGGCAGAATGTGTTTGCTTCACCAACAAGGGCAAACTCGCCTGACCTCTGGACGCACACTATTGTCTGCAAAGCTTTGAATATTTTCGGTACTTTGTCGCCTTGTTGGAATTTCTATGCACAAAGATGGCACGTGAACATGCGTCGATGCTGCGGACAGAAAATCTCAGCACTGCAACCTGAGTTGACTTTGAGGAAGCAAGGGTTCATTTTTCACATCGGTGTAAATGTTCTCTATAAGTAGATTCGTGGTCACCTGGTAACAAAATGGGGCATTTTAATTCTTTCACATCTGTCCCTTATTTTTGGATAGCTTGTTCCGCTGTAGTTTTTGCATAATTCTGCATGTCGTGCCTCCTGCAGCATCAGTGGAACTAGCTATATTTATCTGGACACTTCCTCATTGTCGTATTACAGCTGTTTTTTTTTTTTTTTTGGGGGGGGGGGTGGTTTGTCCTTTGTAGATGAAAGTAGTGAAAGGTGCTTATCTCCAGCTCCCTCTCTCATGAGTCAGCTTTGGGTCTTGGTATACCATATGTAATGTAGGTACTTCAAAAACCCACTAACAACACTCAAAGTGTAGCAATTCAGTGAGTTTAATTAACAGCCGTCCTCGCTGCTCGATGAGGCTGTACTTTTATTGCTGTGTTTTAGCTAAATTAAGACTAACGCCTTCATGCAAACACTCACAACCCGAGATGGGGCAGATTAAACGTTCCATAGCCGGCTAATCTTTGTCTTACTTATATTTTCAGTTATTTACTGGGTGTTTTGCTGTGATCATTGTGCCAAAGAGAAACATATTGGGTCACCCGTTGAACAGTTTTTCTTTGAGGGCACTTGAAATTCTGTACAAAATCAATGCCGGTGGACCAACAGACAGACTTGACTCTGGCGTCGTGTGTCGCTTGAAATAGAGCGATGTGTTTAGTCAGTGTGATCTCAGGGCTAAAACACTGCAGCCCAGTAGCTAAATACACATTTGGTGAAGGAAAATATGGTTTAGTAGTTTGTGCTTCCAGCATAGACTCACACTAATGAATGTGCTAATATGTTTGTGTGCCACCCCACCAATGATGTATGGTTCAGTTAACCATTTTTACACTGTAAAAGGTGAATGATTAACTAGTCCTGTCAGTTTGTGTGTCCCTGCGAGGTTTAACTGCTGCTCGGGGTAAACAAATCTTACATTGTATCTGAAAACAAGCGCATACTTTTGCCATTCCTCACAAATGAACAGGTTCCAATTTTTTTTTGTGTGTGGGGGGGTGGATAGTATTCAGGTGTGAATGGATTATTGTGAAAGGGAGGGGCTTATAAATTCATTGTCAGAAATCACAAAAGGGACAGTGATGAGTCAGAATGTATGTTTCCGCATGCACTATCTTCTAGAGAAGTTGCGCTGGGAGGAGACACGAAGAGCACAGTCGAGGTGAGAAAATAACAAATAGTGGCGAAAAGGAGACAACAGGAATCCAAGGCAAGGTGTCGAAACGGGAGAAGAATTTGATGACGACAGGAGTTGGGAGGCCATCGTTACTATGGTTTCAGCTGTGGGTAAAATATATGTTTGTTGTCAAATTGAGAGAGGTTTGTCTTATATTTGTGTGTTTTGAGGGCTTTATGCACCTGCAAGGGGTGTGTGTGTGTGTGTAACTCTGCTGTGGTATGCGGCTGTGGCTCAGCATGGATCCTCAGTGTAATGCTTCACTGATAATTCCAAATTAATAAGTACAGCATGCTAACTTGATGCTGTCTGACTTACCAGGGCGTCTTTGTTTATTACGTTACAGGTATTTTTAGCTTCCTCTTGGATTTCCAGGTTTGTTTTGTTGCTCAGGTGAAACACTTATTAACTTTGGTCTGACACTGAGCAAAGTTTTACCCATATTAACATGTAATGTATCTGGTAGATAAAATTCATAATGGGAGAAGTAAAATAAATCAAATGTTAATCTGCTGCCTTTGACATCTCACAAATCATCACAAATTCCCTTTTTACATGTATTATTCTATTTACATATATATATATATATATATATATATATCACTTTCAGTGGCTTTAGAGGTGTTGCTAGTCATGGAGATACTGGATGTCACAGAAAATACCTGTTGGTCACTGCTTTGGTTTGGCTTATGTAAAGAGAAGTCAGTTGTATCAGAATGCAATATAATCCCTCACTGTATTACTGAGTATTGTCAAAGCAGGAAGGGGCATCTGCACTAACACGCCGCGTTCCTCTTTCTGATTGCCAGAACTTGCTTTCCTGCCATTATTACTCGGTGCACAAAATCTACTTGAGTTACACTTCATCCTTTCAGCTCCTGACAAAGGACGGAACTCTTTCACGCTGGCTGTTTGGACAGACAAGATCAATTGTTGAATAGATGGACGGACGACAGCTTTGACAGGAACCTTTCGGCAAGATGGTCGCTAGGCGCAGTCGGCACACACCTGCAGCAGGCACTTACATCGGTTGTACAATTGGTGGAGTCTGCGGCCTGAACTCTGTCCTGGTCACATGATCCTAGTCCTGGGAATCCAGTGGCACAGAAGGTCCTGAAGGATGGAGAGATCTGAAGCTATGAAGCAGTTTTTGGTTCATGGAGGCTATTTATGAAGCTGGTTAACCATCTTTCCAACGGGGCTCCCCACAGCAAGATGGTGAAGATGGTGCCTTAAACCCCAGACCCACAGAACATTGTTAGCCATCAGACCCAACTGCCGTGTAAGTGGCCTCTCTGTTGGTGGACCACTCTAGTTTGTTGTCTGCTTGGATGCCCCAAGTTGGCCCCCAAGTTTTTTCCAGAAATCACTCTCCATCTCCTTTGTCATGCTTGTGTTGTCTCGACCGACAGCTGTAGTAGACTTTCCCCTCACCACTTCACAAAGCGCTCCTTCAGGCCCCTGACCTTCGTCCCCACCCCCACCCCCACCCCCACCAACAATGGCAGTGTCATCCGAGTAGGACGGAGGAAGGATACAGGGCTGCGTTTGAAGTCCAGTGTAGAGTTGGTGAACGGGAAGGCTGAAGAGTCCCCTGTGTGACCCCCCCCCGCCCACACACACACACACACATTCAAATGACCAACTGGAGGGGCAGCACAAAGTATGGTCTACCCATCAGGTAGCCCTCCATCCATGACACCGTTTGTCTTTCACCTGTATGTCCATAATCTGAGACCCCCTGTAGTCTGAGTGCTGTCGTTTCACACCTTAATGGGATTTACAAGTGGTCTTGGTCCACCTCTCCATAACTTTTCATGATGCCAGAGCTCCACTCAGTAACTAGTTGTTTTCCACAGTGCAACTCCTGCATGTGGTTGGTGTTTCCACAACTATTGGGGACCCTCTTGAGGTGCCAGACACCTCCATGGAGTGAGGACATTGCTCGGACATTTGGGCAAAGCTCAGGATGGACAAAAAGCAAGAACAAGCTTCTTCTCCATCTTCTTCATTGCCACGGTGATAAGTGCCACCCTATCTGTTCAACTATATGAGCAACTAAAGAGCAGCAGTGACAACATGATATTCAACAGGAGCTTCATGGAATGGTCGCCATACTGCCAACAGCACCTATTAACGATGTTGGATTGTTGTCTCCTTTTTAAAGAAGTTCCTTTTTAGACTTTTCATGCCTTCATGCCTTTGATCAGAGCTAAGTGGCTTTCTTCCATGTATTCAGCCTTCCTAGACTAAACCAGGACGATTTGTCAAGACTTGGAATGCCACAAGGTCACTGTGTTTCTCTTGCGGAACACCGTCGTGCCAATGTTCACTCTGTTCTACCAAAGTTAATCAACACTCGAAGGTGCTCGGCGTGCCTCGTGTTAGCAGCGTGAAGCATGCAGAGTGGCGTCCATGCTGTGAGGGATCAGCCGCTATTCTTTGCCCCTGCTGGGGTTGTCCTCATTAGGTGACTGTTGAGAGCTATCTCTGTCCTCTGGCTCAATTGAAGGTAATCTGGCACCCTTTGAAAGAGGCAGTGTGCAGACCTTGGTGCTTCTGCAACAAAATCAGTTCACAGCATTTATTTGCCTGGAATGTTTTTATGGTGGATGCTGATACCTGCTGAACAAGGTGCAAAGTTCTCCAGTGTTATTGGGAGCCAGTTTCAGCCTTTGAGATAGATCTTTTTATTATCTTCTATTTTTTAGATGAAGATCTGTGGTGCTGCAGGGGCATATTAGTCAGCCGATTACAACTTTTTCTTTTTGTAACCATCTGACTCATGTGTGTCTCTGTTGTAGTCGCAAGACTGGCCACTACGCTGTGCAGCAGAACCAGAGCTCCCATCATGGCGAGAGACACGGGTCCGTCAGCATCACCAGCTGTGCAAAAACCACTGAGCTCTCGCTACCCTCCAACCCAAGCTCGGAACCGTGCGCCAAGTCCCAGCCTTCGGCCAGCCCAAAGCCGGGCTCCAGTCCCAGACGCAGTCCCCATTGCAGGAACAGACCCCGACCACCATGTCAGCGCTGCATCTCCCAGGTAGTCATGGGGGGGGGGTTAGGGTTTTGGGACTTTCTTTGTTGAATTCAACCATTTAAAAGTGTCTGCTGTGCTGTTATTGACAGGTGGCTTGGTTTGTGCCACTCGTGTGCTTTAAACTGTTCTTTAACTCTTATAAATGAGTTTGAAGTCCATTAAGGCAAAGAGAAGCAGATAAACATTGTTGGTGGTCTGCATTCTTGGCGGCTCATTGTAGATATAAATATGTTGTAAATATGTGTTGGGTGTCAGGTGTGTGCATCCAGGACAAACTTTGCTCTCGAAAGTCGTTCTGCAAAAGGCACAGCATCCCTGTTGTAGACCATGTGTACATACTTGTCTACTGCAAATACTGCATATTTTACTGTAAAATGCGTGCAATACATGAGACGGGCGCCAACCAGCGTTGAAAATAAACAAAAATCACTATGCGTTGACTATGCAGGACTCCCTCGACGAGCTGGAGATGGACGACTACTGGAAGGAGGTGGAGAATATCACCAGCTCTGGGGAAGGAGCGGTGAGGGGAGAGGGGGAAGCGCAAGAGGAGGAGCAGCCCAAAATTCCTGAGGGTAGGATACGCGCCGTCCGTGGGAAGAACCTGAAAGGAAATAAAGTGCCCCCTTTAACATCTGCTGGTGTGCTCTGCCCTTCCATATTTGGTCATTTTACGCAACGTTTTAAGTGGAGGCTCTTGAAGTGTGAGTCATTCTCACCAGGGGGGAACCCAAAAAATATGATCAGCTGTCCAAAAATGGTCTCAGACACTTATTTCCAGCAGTAGCATCGACTCCATTACTCAGTAGGACATCTTGTATACATCTGTATATTAGTCTATATTCATATTTATCCATATTATATGTGTACATCTGTATATTGTCTATATTCATAGTATATTAGTCTATATGCTTATACTTATCCGCATATGTAAATTTGTGCAGTAGTTAATAGAACTCTATCCATTCAATACTTCTATATCTGTATATTTGACTTTTGAATAACATATAGATAACTGTGGTTCCTCTTGTACATACATATATAAATACTGTATATAATCAAGCACTTTCTGTATACAGTGCACTTCTGGATTGGATGCTAAACAACCCTTTGTGACTCGTGTGACTCGACTGTACTCGTGTGTAATGACAATACATTTGAATCTAAATCCTAAGAATGTCAAAGGGTTGCGATAATACAAACTGAAAAAAGAGCCAAGTTTGCCCCTCGCAAGCGGCGCTGCCCGTTCAGACTTGTGCGGAGTGGCTTTTGCACATGAGGTATGCGGCTCTGCACTTTATCCGAGTCTGATTTAGCCTGTTTACAAGGACTATTGTTCTCCAGAGCAAACACACGATGGGAAGTGTGTGGATCCCAGCTCTCAATGTGGTCTCACACTTCCCTTTCCTGCACCTGTAGAGTTTCCTCCCTTTTGTCCTTTAAAAAAAAAAAAAAAAGTTTTAGCCTGGCAATGCGCTGCAAATGATGATTTTACTTCATCCCCCCCCCCTTTTGTTTTGCCCTCTTGGTTTTTCTCTTGCAGAAGGGGAGCAGGAGGAGGCGTGGCTGACGGAGGCGGGGCTAGCACGGCTGTTTGATGATTCATTAGCGGCTGACCAGGAGCAGGTGTTAATCATCTAGCCCTTATTCACTCACTCACAGCTGATACCGGGCTGAATCACGCTTTATCAACTTCGTATTTCCACTCCAGATCTTGAAGAAGTGTGGTTTGGCACCTGATGTTTGAGCCATTATGTGCACAGTGTGACCCACATTAGGGGCGTCGCGATACAACTTTTTCACTTCTGATACGAAAGCGATATTGCAGCCTTGAGTGTTGGCCGATATGGATCCGATTTGATATCAGCATGAATCATACACACACACACACACACACACATACTCAGAAACAGTAGCTATGAGAAAAACTGACCCATTTGTTATCAACCAATGGCTTACATACATTTGAACCTTAGAAATAAGAATATTCTACAATTAAATTAAATAAATAAAAAAAATAATTGGAGGACCCTGAAAAATAACCTAAATTTATCCAATAAAAACAACAAATTTGATGCAAAATAACCACCGAAAGTGCTGGAGCAGAGTCCGGAATGGACTGCTTGTATCAGAGTGCTTATTTCGGAGATTTTCGATGCAGGCTGATATAATCTGGTACCCGTTTTTTTGGCTGATATCGGACCGATATCCGTATTGGGTGGGGACACCCCTAACCCACATGTCACATGTGCAACACCCACTGAGGAGCATCTGATGGATTGACAGGAGGAGGACAGCGCCGCCTTCCTGTCCACGCTGACCAGGACCCAGGCGGCGGCCGTCGAGCGGCGCGTGCAGCAGACATTGCAGCGGCGACGCAACCGACAGCACGTTCCCGATGTCCGAGATATATTCAGACCTCCTGGAAAGGTGAGGGGCTGCACAGAAACTCAAGAAGAAGAAGCGTCGACATCATGAGCTCAGAAAGCAGCACGGGAGAAGTGGTCATGGTGTTGCGTGATTTGTGTTTGTTGACGCTTCCCCTCTTTTGTTTTTTTTTTTAGACCACATCAATCTCTTTTCTGCCACTACACTGAAATTATGGTAGAATTGTGTCATATTCCGTGTGAAATCTCGAATTAGACACGTCGCTGCTTCTCCACACTGTAATCCACAGGTGTTTTCCCTCCACGTTGACTCCCAGTTTGTCCATTAACAGACAGGATAATATGTTACGTCCACCAAGAAATGTAACAGAGCAGGTTTTCACTGTGAAGTGGTCAGTGGTTGAACATTAATATTGCTTTTTGTTTCGGTGTGTCTGTGTGTCTGTCTGTGTGTCTGTCTGTGTGTCTGTCTGTCTGTCTGTCTGTCCGTCTGCTGCAGGACAAGGAGCCAAGTAAACTCAAAGAGGGAAGTGAGAATGGAGAGAGCGATGTCACTTCAGCTGGTGAGTGCTAAATACTTCCATAGCAACACACACTGTGAGTCAGCATGGAGAATGATAAACTGAGGCCCAGATAAACTCTTGTTCCTCTTAAAGGGATAGTTCGGATTTTTTGACATGAAGTTGTATGAGCTCCTCACCGTCAGTTTGGTTCATCAGCAGTGACTTTTCCTCCACTGCGTCCCCTGAGCCGAGTTCTGGCCCGGTTTCGCTGTTGCAGAAAGTAGTTCTGTGTAGTTGCTCACACGGATAAAGCGTTTTGCTCCAAAAAACAATATGTGATCAAAAGAGTAATACATTTGCAGCACCAATTCTTGGCCGCATATCACCGCGTGTACCATCATCAGATGAAGGTGGAAGGAGACCGCTGCGTCTTCTCTCGAGTCGCAGCGGTCTCCTTCCGAGCATCTAAGCGCCGTGAAGCAGCTGATGATGGTGCGTGCCGTGATACGAAGGGAGGGAAAATAGTGCTGGTAGATTGCGAGGTCTGTCTATTTTATGATAGAGTAGTATAAGTATGATAAGTATTTAGTATAAGTATTTATGATGCAAATGTATGACTCTTTTGAACGCATGTTGTTTTTCGGAGCAAAACGCTTTATCCGTGTGACTCCAGCAACTAGACAGAACTACTTTCTGCGAACTATCCCTTTAATCACATTTGGATATACAGTACACGGCTTTCAGATGATGTTTAATTACAGACTTGTATTGCATTTTAGCTGTAGAATGTAGCTTTAATGTAAAACAAAGGGCCTCTCGGTTTCTGTTAAGTGGTAGCAAAGCACTCTGGGAGTAAAGTACAGCACTCTGGATTGTCTGCCTTTGTGTATAGCGGCGCTTTAGTTGCGTAAACACACTTGAAGCGGCGCGGCGTGTGTGGGCTGACTCTTTGCTCTCCCCGCGGCGCGGCAGAAACCGAGACGGTGATGAACGTGGAGGTGGCGTTTTCCGAGCAGGCGCTCAGTTACCGGGACAACCGCCAGCGGTTCATGGTCACCGCGAGCCCCAACTCACCTGACGACAAGCTGCCTGTGAGTCACAGCTGCCCACGAACACACACGCATCACACACACACACACACACACGCACACACATACACACGACTCTTGGTGTTGTGGCCTCTGTAAATAAGCACGTGTGTATTTTATGGGCCGTGTGCATCATGCAAACACTTTAAGCTGATTTTGCAGGAGTGATCGGAGCTCATATTGATAACTTATTAATAGCTTTAGTCGATATTTGCTGGAGAGAGAGAGAGAGAGAGAGAGAGAGAGCAGACTGGTCTGACGGGCTGGGATTGCTCACTGATCATTTACATATCAAATATTGTTGGCTGTGTGTGTGTGCGTGTGCGTGTGTGTGTGTGTGAACAGTTTAACTGCTGGTGTTCAGCGACATCAGGTGGCTGAAACTGGTGCAACAGAACATTTCAAAAAGTCTAGCTGACTTTTTTTTTTATTTATTGTGATTTTGCTAAACACATCATTGAAAAAGGAGTAAGAAGAAGAAACGCTTGTTTAATCCCACCTTCTCTCCATCAAATATTGACAGTCATTTCTCTACTTTCCTTAGTGGACAGAAAGATTAAATCTACACTTACATCTATGTACCATTTTGGTCTCAATTCTATAAACCCTAAAAGTTACATAAATTATAACAATTGTTGTTGTTATGAGGGGTGTTCCCATCAGATATTGATATCAGATATCGGCCTGATATCGGCCCAAAAAAACCTAGTATGTTGTTATATCGGCCTCGATCTAAAATCTCAGATATAAACCGTCAATTCCAAAGAAATATTTGTTGTTGTTTTTGTGAGCCATTTGTTAATGATAAATGGGTCAGTTTTTCTCATAGCTACTGTTGCTGACTATTGTTCTGTTTGAGTAATATCATTTATCGGCCAATACCCAAGGCTGCAATATCGGTATTGCAGTGAAGTAGTTGGATCAGGGCACCCAACACAGTTGTTGTTATTAAAGTCATTGTAATGATCACAATTTTACATGAAGTCAGTTACTTATTTTCGTGAATGGATTCACAAAACACATTTTTGCACAAACAGACTAACTTGGTGTAATGTTTGCTTTGATGTGACGCTCTTCCTCTCGCTCTTCCTCTCAACAGAACTTCAAGTTGCTTCGGGATAAAACAGGTCAAACCAGAATAGGAGATCTGTCTCTTGCGGATATGAAGAAGGTAACGCGTTGACAGCTGTGCGTGTGTGTGCGAGTGTGTTTGTGTGCGTGTGTGTGAGAGGATTAGAAGCCCTTGCAAAGCGCGCCTCTCTTTCAACAATGTCGGCGCACCGCTCATCGTGTCTGACACGTCTGTTACTTAGCAACCATCGCACAACGCGACACTGCCGCTCTGGTCCGGCTCGGTAATGAATATACAAAAGAACCTAATCATTAACTTTGTAAAAAGTGCACAAGTTAAGTTTAAGCACCTTAGATATTATAACCCAGTCAGAGGAAAAAGGCCCCGCCCACCCTGAGCTGCGCCCCCGTCGCCGCGCTCAAGGGATTTGTTGTGTCAATATATTCAAGAATTAACTGTTTGTTTTGTGTGACAGAGTCTTAGCGCCACATTTAGGATAGAGAAAATTGACAGACTTCGAGAATAAAGTCATTATTTACAGGAATAAAGTCATGATATTTATGTCAGCGTGAAATTTTTCAGCCTATAAAGTACTTTATTTCAGCCTATAAAGTACCATCATGTTCCCGATGCTCATTGTTTGTGTTTTGCACTGACATTGTGCAATAAAGTTTTTGAAAGAACGAGTGCTGAATGAATATGGCAGAGTGCAGTAAATGTACCACTTTATTCTCATGGAATTATGAGTTCGTTCTTGTGAATTGATGACTTTATTCTGGAAGTCTGTTCATTTCTTTCTCTCGATGTGGCTCTGATACTCCGGCGTAGTTCTGGATTGTCGCTGCAACACGCAAAAATGAATTCAATGTAACAATATTTGTTTCCTTTTTGTTTTCGATGTGACCCGTCAGGTGCGAAGACTGGCGCTGGTGGAGATGACGGCTCTGTTTGACACGGCAGGGATCGACCTGAAGTCACACAAAGCTATTAAAGTTAAAACCAAAGGTATACACGCACACACACACACACACACACACACTAACACATACACACAGACTTCCGTCATCACACTGTTCCAGTTCAGGCAGAGCAATTAATCAAATTTTAATTTCAGTCACAATTTTGGCTTACAACAATTATGAAGCGAGATAAAACGGTTATTGTGCCAGGTCCTGGAGAATATTTTAGATGTTCAGAAGGAAGTTTTAGAGGTTCTGGAGAAGGTTCTAAAGGTTCTGGAGAAGGTTTTAGATGTTCAGGAGGACGTTTTAAAGGTTCTGGAGGAAATTTGAGATGTTCAGGAGGACGTTTTACAGGTTTTAAAGGTTTCGGAGGATGCTTTAGAGATTCTTGAGCAAATTTGGAGCTTCTGTAGGAGGTTTAGGGGGTTCTGGAGCTAAAAATGACAGAAAGAGAGCCTTGTTGATCTTTTTTCACACTTATTTTGTCAAGTTGTTTTTCAGCATAATTATATTAAGAATTAAGAAAATCCACTGTTCAAGAGACAGTATTTAAAAAAGCTCACTAAATGCATGATGATTCTGAAGTCGATGAATAATTGTGTTTAATAATCGTGATCTCAGTATTGACGGAAATATCAGTGATTATGATTTTTGCCTTAATGGAGCAGCTCTAGTTGATGAAATGACGCTGAGTTCCAACTGTGTCTGGCAGAAAGCGGGCTGTTTGGCGTTCCCATCACTACTCTGCTGGACCAGGACCAGAGGCGGTTTCCTGCCACCAAAGTGCCAATCATCCTGCAGAGGGTGAGCGCGGCGGCGGCAGCGGGTCGCGGCGGCGGCGCCCAGCACGTCCAGCTCTGTCGCCTTGACGTTTGACTCTCCTTTTAATCCCTCGTGCCTTGTAGCTGATCTGTCACATCGAGGAGGAGGGACTGGACACAGAGGGGCTGCTTCGCATCCCGGGAGCCGCCACTCGAGTCAAGGTGAGGGGGCGGGGACTCTTCTTTGTTTGTTTGTTTGTTTTTGTGTACGTGTAAATATAATCTGACTAAAAATATTAATCTGTGTGTGTATGTGTATTAAAGGGATAGTGTTTTTCTTCATGAAGCTGTATGAGCTCCTCACCATCAGTGAGCTTCATCAGCAGTGACTTTTCCTCCACTGCGTCCCGTGAGCCGAGTTCCAGCCCGGTTTCTCTGTTGCAGAAAGTAGTTCCGTCGAGTTGCTGGAGTCACACGGATAAAGAGTTTGGCTATGAAAAACAACATGCGTTCAAATGAGTCATACATTTGCATCAGCAATTCTTGGCTGTAAAAAAATCCGCCCTCGCAAGCACTGTTTTCCCGCCCTACGTATCACTGCGAGCACCATCATCAGATGTTTCACGGCCTTTACATGCTTGGAAGGAGACGCTGCGACGCGTCCTCTCTCCAGTTGCAGCATCTCCTTCCGCCTCCTTCCTCCTACAGCTGATGATGGTGCGCGCAGTGATACAAAGGGCGGGAAAATAGTGCCGGGTGATTGCAAGAAAAATCCCAACTATCCCTTTAACAGTATAACTGCTGATATTCACAGTTGTATTGTTACACAGATAATTATGATATTAGTGATAGTTAAGACAATAATAACGATAGTTAGAAATCTCGTAATAATAGAAGTGATAATACAATTATTGTACATTCAAGAGAAATAATAACAAACGTAAAAACAAAAGTGAAATCTGTCTCTGTCCCGAACTCAGTCACTGTGCCAGGACCTCGAGTCTTCCTTCTACGACGGGGTGTTTCCATGGAAACAGCTGAAGCAGCACGACGCGGCGAGCCTTCTGAAGCTGTTCATCAGGGAGCTGCCACATCCGTTGTTGACTGTGGAGTATCTCAACGCCTTCATCGCTGTCAACAGTACGTTCGGAGCGTGTGACTGTGCTTCAGCTTTATACTCACAACAATGACCTGTTGATTTCCTGTGTGTGTGCCTGTGCCTGTGCGTGTGTGTGTATGTGTGTTCACAGAGCTCCCCACAAAGAAGCAGCAGTTGCAGGCGTTGAACCTACTGGTCCTGTTGTTACCTGAGGCCAATCGGGACAGTTTGAAGGTACGTCGTGTTCTACAGGCGTCACACACGGGATCAGCTCCAATAATAGTCGCTTTCAACGTTTCACATGTCTGATTTTTTTATTTATTCATTTTTTTTCTGCAGGCTTTGGTTGAGTTCTTCTATCGCGTGATCGACCATCAGGCCAAGAACAAAATGACCCTCAACAACGTCTCGGTGATCATGGCGCCCAACATCTTCATGTTCAAAGGCTGCCGCTTCAAGGTTACGGAACAGCAGGAGTTTTCCATGGCAACGGGGACGGCCAACATCGTCCGGCTGCTGATCAGATACCAGAATCTTCTGTGGACGGTAGGAGGCCAAGAGGGAGCAACAGCAAAAAAAAGGCAGTGGTGTAAAGGGAATTGGTGAGTGAGAGCGGTGCGTTTGTGTGTGTGTGTGTCTCACACCAGATCCCAAAGTTCATCCTGACGCAGGTCAGACAACAAAACATGGAGGGTCAGCGGAAACAAAACAAGGAGAGAGCCGTACGGAAGCTGCTGAAGAAGATAACCACTGATAAACCAGCTGAAAAAGCTGCTCCTGAGGTGGGCATTCTACACGTACACACACACACACACACACACACACACACACACACACACATTAGATAAAATAGTTGTCGCGATACACCAGCGGTTCCCAACCTGAGGTCCGTGCCCCCTCAGAGGGGCGCAGTGATTGGAGAGTGGTGAGGTCATCACATGATTTTACGACGACCTCCTCAAAAAGGTGCATCGGAACGTCTCAGAGCTCCAATTCGGAAAGTCTGGGAAAAAAAAATTATATATACATAATATGAAAGGCTGCTTAATCTCACTTCTTGTCATTTTCTCACAACTTGCAACAAGAGAGAAGAGTTTGTCCCGGTCCTCCATGCACATGTTTACTTCCTGAGTGCCTTTTAACCAGGAAACCCAAAGTTCCCAGTTCTCCTGAACGCAGCATTGCAGAGCCGCTTCTCCATGTGGCCTCCGTGCATGCCTGTGTGCACTTTGTTGACATTCGTAAGAGGAAAACTTAAAAGTTAGGGGCTTTCAGTTTGTTTGGATTTTATTGCTGCTATAATATCGACTTGAGAAAAGGAGCAAAATCCTACAAAGAAATTACTGCCTCTTCCGGCAAATAAAAGTCTGTAATTAATCGCTCTTTTCTTTTGGTGGGCGGGCAGAGATTTGGGTCGGGGGTCCCCGGTTTGTCTCAGACACAAGCAAGGGGGTCTTTGAAGGGAAAAGGCAATGGTTGGGAACCACCGACATTCACGCGACCCGCTCTGAGCCGACTGCACAGATGCTCTTTGGAGTCACGCCGCCATCTAGTGGTGCTGCATGAGAACACTGTTGCTATCTGACTGCAGGCGCCAACAGGCATTTATTCCCTTTTGGCCTTTGTTCCAGAATAACTACTTTTGACTTTATATATGGATCTTGTGTTAACATGGAAGCCTTAACTGATGAATGACCCGCGTCTCCTCTCTGTTGGTCTGCGGATGTTCACCACCAGGAGATCGCGCAGGGATTCATTCGTGTTCAGGCGCCGCACTTCAACAAAGTCTCCATGGCCGTGCAGCTGACGGAGGAGCTGCAGGCCGCCGACGTGCTGGCGCGCTTCCTCAGCCAAGAAGGGTAGCGTCTCTGCACGCCGCCACACACACACACACACACACACAACCTGCGTCTTGTCTTGTCTTCATATCTCCCTCACTCACTTTCTCCTCAGTGTCCTGGTGGCGAAAGGAGAAGAGTTGTGCCTCTACGAGATTGGCGGAAACATCAGTAAGTCTGTTAGAATGTTTAAAGGTGCAGTTAAGTGAAAATATGTTTGTGTTTGGAGTCAGTTACATCAAATACACGTCTTTTTAACGATGCTGCTAAATGTGAATGTGAGATAAAGGCGGTTCAGTGTGTTAAATTTGCTTTAAAAATCACGAGAAATCCACTAGCTGTGTGGGCCAGTGATTCCCGACCTGTGGGTCGCAGCCCCCTAGTGGGCCGCAAAGGTACTGCAAGTGGGCCGCCAAATCATTCCCAAAATAGTATGATTTCTGTGTGTGTGTGTGGGGGGGGGTGTAATTAAAAATAAAAATATACAGAATAATGTTTTAAATGTTAAAACTCTGTTACGTTTAAAAAAAATGTAATTAATTAAAAAATGTTAGATTCTTTTCACTCTTTTGCTTTTCTGTCGAGCATTATTCAGTCCAGTCCTTCATGTTCGATCTTCAATGAAGTCCAGTGATGCATCTGCCCCCCTGTGTGCCCCCCGTCCTCTCTCTCCCCCCAGAGGAGCGATGTCTTGACGGGGAAACCTACATGAAAGACCTCTTCCAGCTGAATTCTGCAGCAGAGTGGGTCATCAAAGCCGCGCCGCGGTGACGACTCCGCCCTCCCTCGCTTCTCTGCCTTTCGCAGGTTCCGGACAATTCTAGACTCAGACGCGTTTGATTTTTTTTTTTTTTTTTTTTTATATACACACTTTGCTTGCCCATGAAGTCCAGAACTAAAAATATTCAGCAATTTTACAAAAAGAACTTAGATGGCCTCAGTATTTCAAAGGATGTTTTTTCTTCACCTCGTCCCGCCGCCACCTATTAGGTGATCTATTATTGTCAATGAATGAGGGATAACTGCATCACATTAATCCATCAATTAGTTAAAAACACGTAAATTAACAGAATTAGCTGTTAAATATCCCTGAAATAACTAAATGAGGCAATACAATTGCAGCACGAATACAGATGAGATAAATCCATACAGTTCGATAGATTTTCATTTAAAATGTTTTTAAAGGACAACTTTTATTTATTTGATACTGATTTTTTAAATCCTTTTTTAATATTTAATTCTAATGAATGGGCATTCATGAACTGAATAAAAGTAGTCCTTTAAAAAAACACTTCATTAATTATTGATTGAATGATGCTGGCTTTCTTATGTTTCATTTATTTATTTCAGGATTAACATCACAGCCTTATTTATTAATTAACAGGCAAACTCACTTATTAACATGTTTCATATCAACTCGCGTGGCGTTCTGTACTTTTGCCTTACTTGAGCCACAGTATTGGGATTTCTATTTTTATTTTTTTTGTGATGCTATAAATATTTAAATATGCCAGGTGTATAGAATGATTTATATGCCACAAATTACTTTGCGCTTCAACCTCAAATTGAGGCAATTCAAATATAAAAGATAATGCAGGGTTCATCCAGAGACGTCTTGTTTCCATTTGAGTCACTTTCCAGATATCTTTCTATCTTCTGTTTTCTATTGAAATCAAATTGGTGGTCATAATATTTTGCTGTGAGCAAATCCAAGCACTTGAGTTTGGGAAGTTCGGTTTGGGATCCCGAGCCCCGATCAGAGCAGAGAGCCGCCGGCAAGCACCAAAAAAACCAATGAAAATGTGGCCACTGACAGCTGGGTCGGCTTGCTGCTTATTGTAACATTTTAAACCGCGTGAAAATCAAATCAAGGGGATTCAAACGGCACATATAAAGTCAAATATAACCAAAATGAAAACGTGCAGCCTATCGTACATTATAAGCGTTCAGGCACCGCGCACATTAGATCACAACTGGAAGTAAAAAATGTGACGTTTGTGTGAAAGGGAATCTCAGACCTTCGGAACCAGCGAGAATCCTGGACTCGGCACTTTCATACCAAAGAACTGAACTTTTGGAAATGGTTCGACTCGTGTGAAAAGGCTTTAACCTCTTGGTTTTTACGCGGCGGTCTGTTATGTTGTGATTTCTGGTTTAGTTTGGTACTCTCATGTCTCAACCCATTGTGGACAGATTTGGCAAACAAAGTGTATTTTCTGTGATCCTGTGTGGGTTCACACTGGATGAATCGAGGCGACAGGTGTGTCTGTAAAGCTGTGGAGTCTTAAAAGACAAATCATGTGGCAGTTTCAATGATTACTGAACTTGCCTTATATTATCTTGTTTACTGTGAATTTTATTTTATTTTTCCAAAAAAATGACGTCTTATTTCTGCCTCTGAAATGACCACTAAAACTGCCTGTAAATAAATACGGAATTGTTAATTACTGTTATTTGCTTGTTTGATCATTTTGTGTGCATGGTTGGGTTGTTGAAGGCAGATGTTTTTAGAAGAAAGTTTCAGGATTAAAAAGAGCAGTGTGTGTGTGTGTGTGGGGGGGGGGGGGATGTCTAAAAAAAGGTGCAATATACTCCTTTGTTTTGGTCTCCATCTTATTTGGGAAATCCTTTACTCTGAGCAGTCGTGGTTGGATGCTTCCCATTCGGGGTCATCATGGGACATCTGGAATATCTTGAACTTTTCTCCAAAGGTCAAATGTTAATTTTGGTGTGACATAATGTTGCAAAAATCCAGCTGGCAAGAAGGGATGTCCCGATCCGATGTTAACATTGGATATCTGTCCGACATCAGCAAAACTGACTGGAAATTAAGTTTGATGAGTGACTTCTAGACATTCAGAGCAACTTTAAATATGGAAATAAAGTCAATCTAATCCAGTCCAATTTTATTTATAAAGCACAATTTAAAAAAAAAAAAATAGAGACAGTAAAAACATAATTCTAAAAAAAGATAAAAATTCTAAAGATAAAACATAATAAAACGTGATAAAAATAAAAAAAATAAAAGCCGTCGTGTTTCCTCGCCGTGTTGTGATGTCGTGGACAAGCCCCTGCGCTGGGAACATAACTGTGTACGTACCTGATTGGCCGACCGCCCGGTGGCTCGCGCTGATTGGCCGGCGGCGGCCCACGCGCGCCTCGATTGGTCGAATGGCGAGAGCCGGAAGCGTCGCTCAGCACTCGGAGCTTAACATGCACAGCTAAGTTGGTGTCCGGCCGCTGCAGAGCAGAGGGGGGCGAGTCTGAGGGACGCCGCGTCCAGACGGGACTTTATCCACAAGTATTGACAAATACAGCGGGTTTATTTACACCGCACAGTCGCGTGTGTTTGGAGCAGCGCGCGGGTTCGCCACGTTAGCGGAACGTCACAGTGTGCTAGCTTAGCCCTGCTAGCTTAGCCCTGCTAGCTTAGCTCTGCTAGCTTAGCCCTGCTAGCTTGGCTTTAGCTCTTCTGACAGTTTTCAAACAAAGTTCCCAGTCAAACGCGGTGATGTTGCGCGGGAGCGTCGGCGCGGTTCCCGCCAAACGCCGAGGTGTGACCCCGCAGTGAGCGGATGTTTGCGGGTCCAAACAGCAGCTAGCAGCCTGTTAGCTCGTCGCTAGCACCGACAATGGGGGCGGAGGGGCTGTCAAAGGCGGCCACAGCGCTCTGCCTGCTGACGGTCCTCCTCGCAGTCTTCGCCAGAGGAGCGGCCGCAGGTAACTGTAACGGAACTGTAACGTTGTCAGTAACGTGACTGAGTGTTAACTCTCCTCTGATGCTTTCAGAAGAAGAGCAACACGGGAATGACGTCCCTGAGCTGAAGGTACGTGATTCTCTGCACCAGGAGAACACACACACACACACACACACACACACACAGCTGGAGCAGGTTCTCGGGGTGACAGCAGCTCACTGTGCGTGTTTGTATGTTTGTGGGTCCACGTGGTGTGTTGACCCGAGGACCCCCGGGATGAATGAACACCACCTTTATCTCCTTAAATATTCTCATTTCTCTTCATCTCTGAGTCCCACAACTAACTTTTCCACTTCCGATACGATACCAACATTACAGCCTTGAGTATTGGCCGATACCAATATTGATCCAATAGCATACATACTTTTATGACTTATTTAGTAGTATGGGATGTTAGAAAAGGCTCGATCAAGTGATGTTACTCAAACAGAGAACAATAGTCAGCAACAGTAGCTGTGAGGAAAACTGACCCTGAACCGTAAACATAAGAATATTCTACGTAGAAGAGCTGGAGCGGAAGCGGGAATGGACTGCTTGAATCGGAGTGCTCATATTGGAGATTTTAGATGGAGACTTGGATGCCAAGATAATCCCATACTTGTTATTTTGCTGACCCGATATCAGTATTGGATCCGAAGACCCCTGTTTCTGAGGATGTGACTTAAGCCAAGTTTACAGCCTGTGTGAAAACACGCTGTCTTGATGTCTTTTTCGGTGTCCGCGGCTGTTCCCTCACGACGACCCTATTGTGTCTGCAGTCCTATCATGACCCGGAATCTGAAGAGGAGGACACTCGCCTGGGGTCAGGAATTGTGGCCGGTGCATCCGTGTCCTCCGATCATGACGTGTCCAAGCCAGAGGAGGAGAAGCAGCTGTCTGGGGATGGACTGCTGGGAGAGGAGAAGGAAGACCTACCTGATCAGCCTCCTCCACCAGAGGAGAAACCCAAAGACGGTAGTGTCTGCATTCCACTAACAATAAAACCGTGTGTCTTGAATTTGTGTGGATCTAAGCTAACCTCAGCAAGGAAGACTTGTTGTGGTACTTAAAGTGGAGCTGTGTTGGCTAAGATTGTAATAATGGCAAATATCCACGTCTCAGAAATTCATTTGACAGGATTTCAGGTGGAAGTTTTAACAGGAAGCTGCTGAGCGTGGAGAGCCTGTGTGTGTTGGAAATACCGTGATGTGTAAATGTCAGAGTTGGACCGGCCCTCTCTCTGTTTTCAATGGTTTCGTGCGAGTAGAGTGAATCTGTCA
>CAESWR010000876.1:155323-176322 GCA_903171835.1 Mullus surmuletus
TCCAGTGCCAGCCGTCGTCCCCGCCGCCACCAGTGCCAGCTGTACCTCATCTTTATTTATGGTAGGGGTTTTTTTCTTCTTCTTCTCATAAATATGCCTTTTCAGTGATGGCGAACCACAGAGGAGATGTTTTTCACGGCAAACATTCCTCCTGCCGGACCGAAGCCGGACAGCAGAGTGAAGGTTACATTCCTGGGCGGCTGTGAGGAATGCTGCCCTCTGGGGGATCTGGACCCGGAACCAGGGATGACAGCAGAGACCGGGGCGGCCGGGGAGACCGTGTCAACAACACCCAACCGTTTTCTAGTTGGTTCTTCCCGCCTCTCGCACACAAAATGTTCTCAAATCCAGGCGAAATAAACAACTTACTCTGCTGCCTTTTCTGTTCTTAGCCAAGACAAATTATTTTTGTTCAGTTTTGTTCCCGGATATAAAGAGCCGGGAGGGGGGGGGGGGGGGGGTGGTCTAAAAATAGCAAGGACATCCGGAGCCACACATGCAGCTCTGTCGATGTGCTGAGGTGAGGAGACGCCACCAGGTGCTTATAAATAGGTGGCAAACACAATGTACTGGGTTGACTGGGCGGCCCCACACTGCTGGTCCCGTTCCCAGCTTCATGGGGGCCCCGAGCAGGACGCTGTTTGGGGGCCCCTTGTTTGTCAGAGTACGATGAAGAGATTCAGAAACCCAGACAAAGCTCCAGTGAGTGCAAGCTGCAGTGATGTTGCGCTAATACAGAAAATGAGATGTGATGATGGGTGGCTGTCAATCATTCCCATCATACCTGTCGGCGGTCCAACGAATACCACCTAATAAAACCTCCAAACAACAAACCACAGCTTATCATTGCTGTTCATGTTATTCATATCCTATGTGTATTTCCATGCATAAAGAGGATGTAATAAACCCAGGAGACAGCTACAGACAAAGATAGGAGGTTTTTATTCTCCTCCGATGAGGCTGAACACGCAGCTTTGGGGCCCTGCGGCGGCTCGGGGGTCCGAAGCATAGTTCGCCGATAGCAAGAACCGGCTCGCGTGGCCTCGCTGGCACTCGGGAGCCCTCAGGGATCGAGTCGCTCGTATCGAGTCGCCACTTTAAAGGGCGATGCAGACTTTGATCTGCTCTCATTAAAATGGATCACAGCTCGACTCCACAGTCAGGCGGCTTCAGAGAGACATCAGAGATTGAAGCGGCAGCCCTCGGATCGACTCCAGCGCGGCCGGCGACACCTTTCTGTTCAGAGTTTGACGGGCGGTGATGCACGTCTGTTGTAGATTCATCTTTATGCACAGTTGAGGTTATGGCAAAACACATCACTCATACTGAAGAAGTGATGCTGCTCAATACTATTTTATGGGAGCTTGTTGTTCACTAAATGCTGACTCTATAATCCTGCACTGCCCCCTGCTGGCAGCCATACTTTTGCACGAAGTGTGCATGGAGAGAGGAGTTTCAGTTGGTTTCATTGATGAAAAGATACACAGTTTGACAGAATCTTCTTTCAATTATGTGTCTTTGTGCTGCTAAGAGTTCATTGCTCCACTATTGACTGGACTTTAGCTCCTCTCCTACTTTTATTAATGTATTTTTTATTTAATGCTTCTGTTGTTTTTTTATCTGCCTTTGATTTTATTATCTTACTTATATCAATGTGTCTTACTAAATGCTACTATTTGATGCCTGTAAAGTGAATTTGTGCATTTTAAAAGCACGATACAAATAAAGTGTATTACTATTATCATTAGTAGTAGTAGTACTGCAGTCAGACACATCTGGATTTTGTCTGAAGACAGGAAGTGAAAGAGCTGGCCTAACTTGAGGGGAGCATTAAAGCTGTGCATTAATCCTATTTAAAGCAGCAGTGTGTCATTTTGAGTTTCAACCTTTTGCTGGTGTGTGGTGAAAAGTGGCAGCTTTAAAAAAAATAAAAAAAATCACTAAGTTGCTAGAGGTCATTGTCACATTAGCTGAACATTGGGACACAACGTTGTCTTTACGCCCCTAAAAATGTCAATTAGTTCTTTCATAGTGTTTAGTACATTTTTGGCACCATTTAAATCAATTTGAATCACTTTTTTAAAGTTACAGCCATTGGACCATGAAATCATGAATCCACCAGCTTTGGTGCACATTCTGAAATCTTTCCTTCAGACTTAAAATATTTTACTATTTACTGCTAGTTGGTACAAGTGAATAGTGCCAGTACAGTACTGCATCAAAGGGAAGGAATTACAATGGAAAACTGGGTGAAACCAAGCAAAAATAATGTACATTTTCATTTAACATTGCTAATATCGAGGCCTTGCACAGCTTGCTAAAGGGAAAAAGGGATCTGAAACTTCCCGTCTGTGTGCTGATGACACCTCAAACATCTCAGCATTTGCTCAGAGTGAAACCTCTCTCCCCTCTCGGGTCCGGGTTCGGCTATTATCTGTGATTTTCCGAGTGCACAAACAGCCTCTGTGCTCCAGATGCTTTATGCCATAACGAAAGAGACTCATTAACGGTGTTTCCAACCACAAGCTGAGCCTCGTGTCCAGACTGCCGGGACACGGTCGCATGTGGATTACAGCTCACAGCATGTCCTTAAATGAAGCTGTAAATTGAATATGAGTCCCACCTTAATACGGTAACTCACTCCACCTCAAACCAAAACCTCCTCGCTGAAATTCTGCACCCGCCCAAACTTTCCCCGCCGCCCCTCAGCTCTGGCCTTTCTGCTCAGGTGGAAAAACGCCGCTCAGCTTTTTGCAGTTACCTGCTACTTTCCGTGAGTGCAAACCAGCCCCAAAATATTCCCTGTCCCACTGACGCCCGGTTCAACCCTCTCTCCGTCAGACTGATGTATTTACAGCGCCGTGTCCAAATCTTCCCCATGTCTCGTCCTGCCAGGGAAACTTTTTCCTTCTGCGTCACAGCAATCTGTTACTTCCACATCCCAGTCCAACTCTAACAGTGGCTCTTCTAGCATATGCAGGAGAACTCCCATCTGCTCCCTGATCTCATCCTCCATGGCTGCTGGGACTTCTTTCCCTCAGTCTGGGGGGTAAACAAGGATATGACACATACTGTGGGTTAAAACCACCAAATATGGACTGTAAAAACATTCTTTACCAGAAGACTCATAAGATGTACGAGTGCTAAAGGGATAGTTGGTGTTTTCCTCCATGAAGCTGTATGAGCTCCTCACCATCAGTGAGCTTCATCAGCAGTGACTTTTCCTCCACTGCGTCCTGTGAGCCGAGTTCCAGCCCGGTTTCTCTGTTGCAGAAAGTAGGTCCGTCTAGTTGCTGGAGTCACACGGATAAAGAGTTGCTGCAAAAAACAACATGCGTTCAAAAGAGTCATAGATTTGCGTCACCAATTCTTGACCACAAAATAGTCCAACCTCGCAATCACCCGGTGCTGTTTTCCCTCCCTTCGTATCACCATCATCAGCTGTTTCACGGCGTTTACATACTCAGAAGCAACTAGGTGGAACTACTTTCTGCAACACCGAAAGCAGGCCGAACTCCGCTCACAGGACTTAGTGGGGGGAAAGTCACTGCTGAGGAACCACACTGATGGAGAGCAGCTCAGACAACTTCATGAAGAAGAATCTGAACTATGGCTTTGGGCCGTGCACACCAGGAACTATAACTGTAAAGATAACTGCAGATATATAGTTTTAAAAATCGTTCTTACTCAAGTGGATGGCAGAGTCCAGTCTGGAGTCTGTATCCAGACTCTGGAGTCTGTATCCAGAGCGATGCTTTGCTTTCCACAACAACATTAACAACATGTCTGCTGTGGCTTCATGGGGGTTTGAAGAAATAAAAACACACCCAACAACAACCAATGATGTCATCAGGGTTGTTTAGTCAGCAATGCTCGGAGACTTTCTCACTGAGGGGCATTCAGCTGTGTGTCATTCATTCCCACCTCCTCAAATATTGACAACGAAGGAACTCGTCTTGTAGTGCTCGTCAGGACAACTTCTTGACGGTCTTGGTCTCGTCTCTTGATTTCCACAACAACCAATCACTTCCAATCATTGGTAGATTGATTGTTTCCCCCAAGTTTCAGCCTCTGTCTTCTTATTAAATGTCTACAAGTGATTTCAGTCGACCTAGAAGCCACATTTGCCTGACAAATCCACATCTGATGTTGCTATGGAAACCAAAAAGGCCTCAAATACTTGAAATGAGTGGAAACAGCTGCCTACTTTCTAGGAAATAAACCAAAATATCTCTGAGAGAAGGTATTTTTATTGCTGTCAAATCTCTCTAATAAGAAAAAAAAAGAAAACCCTCTTTCTGTTCTGTTCTGTGGTCGTGTTTCTTTGATGTATCCGCTCTTGCCCTGTGGTCTCGGTAACGTCTCGCTCTGTGCGGTTTGGAACCACCACATGTTTTCGGTTTACTTTGAGTGTCTGTCATTGTACTCGTATAGCTTTTACTTCGACTCCGATTCGTGCAAAACTGTTTGTGATGTATTCAGTGTAGGTTTTCAACTCCTACAAACAACATGCATTTAGCTGCTTCAGTTTCAACTGTGGGCTAGAAAGCAGATGTTGAGTCAGCGTCGCTCTTGAGAAACGGAGGCCAGTGGGTTGCGTCACCGTGCTGACAGGACTAAATGCACCATCAGTGCAGCCAGCATCTTGTCATGCATCATATTTGGAGCTCAAAACCTTATTTGAACATGTATTTTCTGGGTAAAAAGACAACCTGCCATGTTTGTCAGTGCCCTGCTTCACCTCCACGGACATCTGCTGCCCTCTAGTGGTTGACCTGCAGGAGTCCCAGTGAACCAATCAGCAACGCGTACCAAAGGAGGGGGGAAAGGTGGACCTGAATTCCCCCTGAACGTTTATTTAAATCCCCACCTTGTTTGCTCATTTACCTGCTGCTGACAAACACTGTCACCATAGCAACTGGATGGAAACTGTGTCGTTATATTGACTCTAAAGCTCTTCTGTGTGATGTCATGCTTACCGTTTCCAGTTTTTCCATCCCGCGTCCACTGAACATGGGAGAAGTTTGCCTTTCAAGACATTCTGCAAGAAATCCTCTTGGGCAACACTTTGTAAAATGCTGACGGCAGCATGTCCAAGTACTTCAAAAAATGTACACAGCTCTACTCACCCATAGCTTCACTACACTCATTTATTGGTCACATAGCAGGCAGCTAAATGTCAATACACTGTACAGGGAATCACATTCTTGCATTGGGGGTAAAAACAGCAGCAGCAAACAACAGGCAGTGTTTGCTTTTGTTTATTCTACTTTGTATAAATGGTTTTGGTTGCTTCATTCCAGGAAAATAGTAGAAGCCTAAAAACATGCTGTAGAAAATAAATTGCTGGCCTCGACGTGTACGGTTTGTGATGTAAAAAAAATATCATAAAAAAAGAAATGATTGACTTTCTTTGAGATGCATCATCGAAAAAAGGAAAGAAACCTGTATTCAAAGCAGACATTGTATCTATTCAAAACAACAAAGATAACAAAGTTCCTCCCTATAACGTGGATGATTGGTCGATAATGGAGTGTAAAATAAGATTATTCAAGATGGCCCTTTGGTGATCGGATTTACAATCTAAACACTAAAACATTCATTTGAACAGAAATTAAATTTTCGTCGTAATTAATTAGACGTTTTACAACAAATGACACAGATGACATAAAAAAATGTGCATGGTGACTCTTGAGATGCTTTTAAAAAGAGTGTGGTTTGGCAACCGCGCTTTTGATTATTACAAAGTCGTGGCTCAAAGTCCTGCAAATGCACCTTAAAAGGCTTGTCCAAATATTGTCAATGCTGTGTTATTTAACGTTTGCGCTCCAGCAGAGGCAGTTCTGCAGCGAGAGTAAAGCCAGTTTGTTTGCCACCTGAGATGACAAGCCCCCCTCCGTCTCTGCGTTCCCCCCGTCGGAGAGAGCCACGCCCCCTTTCAGACACACATCAATCACTTACAGCTGATTAGAACAACACAGCCTCCAGCACGACTGTCGTCACAGTGAAGGGTGAGCTTCCTGTCAGTCACACTCTCACTTGCGAGGGGTGGGGGCGTGTCCGTGGGGGCGGAGGGGGAGGGGGGGGGGGGGGGGGGGTCCTCATTTCCGGACGGCCCCCCAGATGATGAGACTGACAACAGTAATGGCTACGGCCAACACGATCATCAGGATGCAGATCTTCTTTCGAGAACTTCGCTTTATTGGGGGGAAAAGAATGAAAAATGGTCAATTATACGTCATCTTGTGAGGTGAGACGCTTCTGCTCTCTGCTTTTTTAATATTCTTACCTGGTAATCGGCCGCTCGCGCCAGCTGCTGCGTGGCACTTTGCACGTGAACGTCTGCGTTCTCCACGTTGGCCTCTATACTGTCTGAGGAACAGAGCGCAAAACACTCACAGAAGAGCAGTCATAAAATGTCATCTTTAAAGGGATAGTTGGGGGTTTTTTGACATGAAGTTGTATGAGAAAGAGGCTCCGTGTGACTCCAGCAACGAGACAGAACTACTTTCTGCAACAGCGAAACCGGGCCGGAACTCGGCTCACGGGACGCAGTGGAGGAAAAGTCACTGCTGATGAAGTCATATTTTTCATATTAATGGTTGTGTTTTGCAATACTTATTGTCATTAATTAGTATTTATGCAATTTTTTTTCTGTTTGTGCTGCATTTCTTTTTCAGTTGAGTTGTTGCCAAGTTCAGTGAATCTGTAACATATGGCTTCCATCTCCACACTGAGTAATTGTCCCTAAATGATGTAGAAAATGTGGCGGGTAGGTGGCCTTCAAATTCATTTTACTGTGATTTTGAGGAGGGAATCATAAATAAATCTGTGGTGTCAAGCCAAGTGTCCCATATGAGCAGTGTTAGCTCACCTATCATGTCCCCCTGCTCGTGGACCATCATTCCCAGGTCCTTGAAGATGTCATTGATATCTGTGATGTCAGACTAAAGTAAAAAAAACAACACAAAGAAAAGAGGTCAATGGCAAAGTGGTCCCTGAGGGTCCGCGGCGTTCATTTGTGCCTTCCTCAATACCTCCAACTGCCTGATGGCGGATTCTCTCTCCCGGATCAGCTCCAGATCTTCTTCCGTGATGGCCTCGGCCTGATCCTGCGCCTGCAAGTCACCACTGAGAGAGAGGGAAAAAAAGAAAGATACTGAGAACAATCGGAACTTTGCTGGTAAGAATACAAAGTAGAGAAGTGAGCAAGAATATCAGACCGACCTTGAAAAGGGATTGTCGTTCCCATAACTGGTTTCAGGTTGTCCTCCCTGTGAGAGGAAATTCAGTTTCGTGAATATCGCCAGTTTTACTCAGAGATTGTACAAAGAAATGTTTGTGTCTGGTCAGAACGACACTCGTATAAAACGTCCTGAAAAAAAATTAATGTTTTGTTCTTTTGTAATCTGATTTCACTGAGCCAGGACGTGCTTCTCTCCACCCACTCCAGGGAGTACGAAGGTGTGCTTCTTCTTTACTCCTACTCTGTTCTGTTCTGGGACAGAAGCAGCGAGTCGCCAGGTGGTCCGACTCTCCCACAATTAAAAGGGCAACTCCTCTGCTTTCGTAATATGAACCCTTAGGAACCCTCAGTGTAAACACAGCTCGCAGGCCTTAAAAAAAACAAGATCGATAGGTTTAATAATTTTTTCCACTTTAAATGACTCAATCTTTTTAATACAGTATGTTATTATTACAGCAGTTTTTAGGGAGGGGATGTTTATAGTTTTGAAGGACGATTGAGATTTTTTTTTTAAGGAACTCTTAAGGGTTAATTAAAAAAAAGCTCATTCCAGGTTGTTTTCGCTCCCACGGATGTAAAAATTGCATCCAGAACTGGGAATGAATCATATTTTGCACAATTCACATCTCTAGTTTGTGATGGAGAATTTCTCAAACCTTTCGACCAGCGGGGAAGAGCACAGCAGACATTTCTTTCACGTTAAGATAAAAGATAAAATGTTACGTCCTGGCGACGCGGTCGGATGTGTGGTCGGATGTGTGGACGGGTTCCCCTGACTCACCGACACCCGGGAACTGGCTCGGACTCGGGCCACGAACTCCCGCTCTCGGTCGGCCGCCTGCCGCTGAGTCGTCTGGAAGCTGTTGAGGGCTGCGGAGAAGTCGTTCAACAGTCGCTCTTTCTGTATCTTCCTTTGTCGCTGAAAGACAAAGGCAGCAGGCGGAGGGTCAGCGGAGAGGTGGCGGTGGGCGGAGCCAGCGCGGAGCGAGGTCACTACCTGATCCGGCCCAACAGGAAGCGCGCTGAATGCCTTGATGAGTCGATCCGTCTCCTTCGCCAGCTGGTTTCCTTGCTGCTGTTTTTGTTGTCTGGAGGTGACAGAATGCAGATATAATGTAACATTTAAAGTCTCTTATGATGAGAAGTTATAAGGAAACAACTGCATGACTTGGCGCCTCCATTCGACCCAATTGTAAACATGAAAAAATGTCAAGCCCCTTTTCTGACAAACATCAT
This sequence comes from Mullus surmuletus, assembly GCA_903171835.1. Lineage (NCBI taxonomy): Eukaryota > Metazoa > Chordata > Actinopteri > Syngnathiformes > Mullidae > Mullus > Mullus surmuletus. The sequence continues at coordinate 163,806 of CAESWR010000876.1, forward strand.
GCAGTAACACAAAAATAACTCCCAGATGAGATGAATAACAGGCTTCAAGCTGCACATCAGTCTTTGTTTGGAAGAAATCGGTCAAGCGGAAGCAGAGATCTGGCTTCCCGAAACCAAGGGCTCATCTCCTATCGCCATGCCCACCCAGAGCTCACTATCCTGGGGGGGCTGGAGTGGATCGGAGGGGGGTATAGACTGGAAGTTCAGCTCTAATTTCTGTTCTTTCCTGACGTAATTTCTTTTTTTTTCATTTCAACCCAATGACCAAACCCCCATTGGCCAATAAAAGGGTCACAGTATCTGTTTTTATAATGGTAATATTGGTGTAAATGGAGAGCTAAAAACCTAAATAAAACAAATATCCAAATATGATAATACGGTATAATATTACTGAGGGGCGACATAAATGGTCCTTAATGATACAATCAGTAGTTAAGATGCTTCAGGGAAAAACTTCCAAACCTTACCGGCCGCCAAACCAGTAAGTGGAGAGTGGGAGAGCAAGAGAGGCGTGTGTGTGTGTGTGTGTGTGTGTGTGAGAGAGATGGGCGGGGGGGGGCAGTAGTAGTGAAAATACCCGCTGCTAATTAAACACACTGAGTAAACACTCTTTGCGCCAGGCAGGATCAGCTGAAACAGCCCTATCGACACTCCAGTCTCAACCTCTGTTGAAGAAACCCTGCTTTACAGACGATGCCTGAACGAATGCTGACTCACAGCGTCTGTCGCAGCCGGCTGCTGTCCTGCTCCGTCCCCAGCAGCAACACGGCCCTCTGCAGCTCCGAGGCTGGAGAGAGGGAGAGAGAAGGGGGAGAAGTTCAACATTTGCACCGATATGAAGGTTTACAACTCATGATAAGGGAACCGTGTGTGTGTGTGTGTGTGTGTGTGTGTGTGTGCGTTTGTGTGCATGTATTACTCAGCAGCGTCAACTTCTGGATGTTGGAGCTGATGTTGTTCACCAAAACACTGGGCTCCTCTTGAATCCCAGCCTGGTAGGCCATGGTTGACAGCTGTGTGGAGATATCAGACAGCTAAGAGGGTTTCTTTTCTGTGAGTCGACATATGTGCATCCATGGGCAGAAATATATCTTTTATTCATTGAGCTGAGCTGAGCTGTGGACCTCGTCACATCCACATCGTAACATTTAGTGCAGCGCCTCGTGTGGCAACAAGGTACAAAATATACTACCGATGACAACATTGAGGACAATTAAGGACCATTAGAGGACCTTTAGAAGACCATTAGTGTCCATCCTAAGAAGGATATTGTCTTTATTTAGGTTCTTCGCTTTCCAACAATACCAATATTGTCATATGCAATTTTTCATTTTGACCCTTTATAGGCCGGTTTATTTGCCGCAATGCTATTTTTTCATTCTGGGGCTTTTGCACTGCTTTGGCTACTGTTATTCTGCCATGGAATATCTTTGTGTTTACACCACCAATTTCCTTCAAACAAAGACTGACGTGTCAAATAACAGAAGACAGAAGCTGTTTTGCGTTTCTGGAGGATTCAGGAAAGTGGAAAAGTGGAGTTGAACTTCCAGTCAATACCCCCCCCCCCCACGACCCAATACACCCTCCCCAGGATAGTGAGCTGTGGGTGGGTCTTTCAAACAAAGACTAATGTGCAGCTCGAAGTCTGTTATTTGTGTTATCTGGAGGTTATTTTTCTGCTCCTGGGTGATTTCCGTCAGAAATGGGGCTTGAAAATGTCATGACGTCAGCATTTCTTCCATGTTTATAACAGGATCCAATGGAGGAGCTGAAGGATCCACAATGCCGGCCTCATAAGACTTTTATTTTTTTTTCCACTGCAAATGATAATAACATCTAAAAGAAGTAACCTTTCAACCACAAAAAAAAAAAAAATTATGGGATGTCAGTCAGCTCAGCACATGATCACAGATGCAGTGTGAACTTCCTGTGCTGACAGAAATGATAAATAACGGCCGTCATGCAAACACACACACGGGTCAGGAGAGTCGAGCTGAAGGTCTGTTGACATTACAGAGGTTATTCAAGGGGACAAAATGTCGAATTATTGCGTGTTTCCCCCCCTCCACCACCACCACCACCACCTGCCGCCGGTGAAATTGCGTGTCCTCGTCCTTTAACTCGTCGCCGGAAAAATGCGGAAATGCGGGAGACGTTGAATGAGCAGCCGAGCGACTCAATGTCGACGATGTCTGCGACTTTAAAATGACGACTGACGACGTGTCGTGAGAGTTCCGTCGCACTTTGCGAGCAGCTGAAGCGACTGTCAAACTCTCCACTTGATTGACAGCTTTTATTTTTCCCTCCAAAAACCACAAAGCGCGGGACGCGGTGAGCGGCGGCCGTCGTGTTCGCCGAACTGGACGCGATCGCCACATATTTCGCCTGAAAATGCGCTTAAAGTTTGAATTCCGAGGTGAGGAAATGTGTCTTTACCTTCTCTGTGACTCGAGCTGCTTCCTGATGTTGCGCCACTCCCACGTCACATGACGCGCGGGGCGAAATCACGGGTGGGAATCATAAAAAACAGCAGCAGCAGCAGCAGGAGCGCGGCTGCTCCCCCACGTTTCCCGACTGATAAACACCAACACATGTCGCTTGTGAAGAAGAAATTGTATCACAATTGTCCTTGAGCTTGTTCATCTGCAGCCCCGGAGTGTCAATAAATCATGTCTGAGCTGAGCTGCACTTGTTAGACGCCATTTTGGCATGAAATAGCACGTCAACACAGGTGCTGCTGATGACAGATCCAATCCAATTGATCTATATATGGAGCACAATTTTAAATAGAGACAAAGGTTTCCAAAGGGCAGTACAGTACACAGACACAATAAAAACAAAAAAGATCAATACTAAAGATAAAACACAAATACAAATCCCAGATAAGATAGACACGCACACAAAATACAGTGAGTAAATCTTTATTTATATAGCATTTTTTTCTTTTTAAATAGCAGTTACAAAGTGCCTAACAGGACACTGGAGAAGATATAAAGCAAAAATAAAAAGTTACTGGAGAGTAAAAGAACAACAAGTATGATAAGAATAAAACCAGTACAGGGTATTTACGTACATTCTCACATAGGTAATATAGAGTTGGGTCTTGAGACGTTTTTGTTTTTTTTAAGGCAGTCAATCGACTTGGCTGAGCGAATAGAGGGTGGAAGAAAGTTCCACAATTTGGGGGCTATACTGGCAAAAGCACAGTCACCTTTGGTTGTTAAGTTAGTGGGAGGAATAATTCAGTGGTTTTGACTGGAGGACCTGAGTGGGCGAAACAACCAACGTGGTTTGAGAAGCCATTTGCCAACTTTCTTGTGCCAGTTAAAAGACGTGCAGCTGCGTTCTGCACCAGTTGAAGACATGCAATGACGCAATGATTACTGTACAGATAATGGTGACGTTTTATGACGGCTGGAGTCGTAATCAATGTGATTATAGATTACTGATTACAGTCTCTTATCACGTTTTCCCATTTGATTACTTTCCACACAGAAAGGCAAAGCTACAAATACAATAAATCATGACCAATAACTGAAAAATAAGCTAGATGCATCTGAAAAATAAGAGCAATTTACATTTAGGTTTGAAAAAATATACCTATATCATTTTGAACGTATCCATTCAAAGTCTTATCAGTGAAGATGTTCAATAAAAAAGTCCAACATAATTGTCGTAGCCACTGCAATTTCAAAGTTCTTTACTGTTGTAGTGTAATCAAAATAAAGGCATTCTGTTCTAATTAATTCTGTTCTAAAGCAGTAGACACGCTTTTAAAAGCGAAATTAAGCATTTCCTCATTTTGCCCGGAATCCCCCCTCAAAGAAGCACCCCTTGGGAATAACCAAATCTAAAATGATCTCAAACAAAAAGCTACAGTTGAACTATGGCCTTGAATTTGAATGCCTCGTCTAACTGCACAGATGTCTTGAAATATCTTGCCTTTCTTTCGACCATTGGGCAACGTCACACATCATCATATCATAAAGTCAATGTACAGTAGGTCATGAAGTGCATGAGGAAAAGTGATGGATTGTGCACGTTTCAAAGGATTAATCCAGTACTTTAGACTCATAATATTTAATATTGGCTTCTGTTTATGGTAAAAAAAAATCCCATTTGAAATAATAAAGAAAAAACCTACAGCAAATTACAGGGGAACAAATCCATACTATGAGAAACTGACAGTTTAAATGACCATTAATATACCAATTTTGGAAAAAAGTGAGAATCAAAGAAATGATGGCAGTTACAAAGGTTGTACGTATGTGTGTTACTCTATTTAATGAGCAAAACTAAGTTGGTAAAAACCAAGAACCCAGGCGGTGAAACACATGCCAACAAAAACTGCTTCGATGAACCAACAAAGGCAATCTCACAAAGGATAGAGGTGAACTGAGGACTACATGTCCAGCGGGACGGGGTCACGAGGAGGCTTATCAGCTGGATAGATGAGTAGGTGCAGGTAAGTGGAGGACACAGGTCAAGTGCTGAAACAACAAACATCATCTTAGCATTTATCAAACAATCCCGATGATGTTTTCACCACCTTTTTTGTGGTTGATATACCAATACCCATTATGACTTGTATTATTATTAGTGTTGTTATTGTGTTGTTTATTATTAGCACTGTCAGTATTGGTAGTAATATGTAATAATTGATCATCATCAAAAAGATCATCTGTATCTCTTCTCTGATTGTTGAACTCTTTCTCTCTCGCCCTCTCTCTCAAACTCAACTAGTCAAGACAAATGGCCACGAACTGGTGGTTCTGGTCCAGGTTTTTTTCCTGGCCCCTGGGTGCCGAGTGCTTGCTCTTTCGAGATTTTTTGGGTCTCTGTAAATATACAACTATTGCAGAGTGTTGCCAAGACCTGCTCTTTGTAGTGGTTTATTGAAGGTCACACAAACCGACCACAGGAACCAAGACAAGACCAAGCTGTTTGGGGTTCGACACCAAGACATCTCAAAGTCAAAACCGAGACAAGACCAAGAAGCTATTTGTCATCGCGAATGAGAAACAGTCTAAAAGCCTGGCAGTGGTGGTCTTGACCAGTCTTAGACCAAGAACAGTCTTGAGTACTACAACACTAGCCCTTTGTAAAAGATACTAAGTATATTTTGGAATTTGTTGGGAACTCATGAAAAGATTGCATGTAAGTTCAGTGAGGTTGAGACAATAATAAATCCTTGTTTGTCTTCTGTGGACCTTTCCTCTTGCAACTGCAGCATTTGTTTGACAAAGTCAAATGGTGCATTTGTGATTTTCAGTCAGTAGAATTTGAGCCCCTCTTGAGTCTCAGGTTCACATCGCTTTGCCTTATATTTGTCTATAGAACACAGGCTGAAAATCTTTACATGCATCTGAGAGCACAACAAGTGAACATGAGAGTATCAGAGTTGACCTTTTGCAGATGTGACTGATAGGACGTGACCATTTGTTGCACTCCTGGACAGTTGTTAAGGTTTTTTTATGTGGTTGGAGTTTAAGAAGTCAGTTTGAAAGAAAGGCCAAATCACCATCTGTACTTTTGATTTACTACCAACATTTTCTCAAAAAATAGTTGCTGATTCTGATCCTGATTGCTTTCGGGTTTGCAACGAGGGCATGTTTACCATTCAGTTACATCACCTTTTATTGAAACAACACTCACCCATATGGGAGCTGTGGAGGTCCAGAGGACACAACATCTATTTCAGAAAACTGTGGGATGTTGACTTATCAAACTACGTGATGCTTTCATACTTTGCTTCAGTCTAGCAAAGAAAATCGGACGGCATTTCTGGATCAACAAGAACCAGTAATGCTGTCCAGTTTTCTTTGTGAATGGTCGTGCCGCTCGCATACACCAATAATCATGTTTACCTATGGAATGAATTTTTGAGCCTTTTGCAAGTTTAGCAGTATTTTGTTGTCCTTATTCTAGAGGTCTTGGTAGTTTAAAAGCCATAGTAATCTGGAAATCAATAAAGCTGATGAAGTAGGACAATGAAAATATTTTCTTGTTTTTTTAGTCAACATCACATAGTAGTAGATGATCACATTGTAGTCTCAGTTTTATTATTTGAGCAAATTGACCATCATGGATCACAGCAGTTGCAGTTGTCTGCCTGTGCTGCTGAGTATTTGGGTTGTATTGAACTCTACGTACACTCGCTTATGTGACTGTGGCTGAGGGCCCACTGAACCACGTGCTGCGTGTGAGTACATAAGCCCTCGGCCCTCGCTCTCGGCTCCGTCCCTGTCCACAGGTCCAGCTTGTTCAGTCATGCTGCGCTTGACGGCTCTCCTCCTCCTGGCCCTGTCTCTGGGCAACGCCGCCGTCGTCCTGGAGGACGGCATGCCCATCCTGTGGGCTCACACCACCGACCAACCCAGTGACCTGCCGATAGAAAACAACGTCCTGAACCCCAACCCATGGCACTACCTCCACCGCATGAGTCTTTACCGGCTCATGATTGATGGCACCAACGAATTTATGGGACCCATGGGGCCCGGACCCACAGAGAGTCCCATGTGGGGGCTGGCGCTGCAGCTTGGATGGATGCTTACTTCAGGTAAAGTGACATCAAAGCTCAGATCAGAAATGGATATTCAGTCGTGAGCAATGACCTTTGCGACCTGGCACTTTTGCAGGAGCACAAGAACTGGCTTTCCAAACCATCCAGATATGAACTGTTGATGCGATGTACAATGTTTCTGTAGGCCGTCTTGGCGACCCAACTGGTGCTACGACTTGCGGCCTGCAAACAGGAGATACTATGTGCATTTCTACCAATAGCTGGTGGGCATGTAAGTACAGACAGATTACCGCTATAGTACTGGGTGTAGTACACACACATACACTCACAGTTGTCGTGTTACAGGTGAGAACTACTTTGTCTCTGTGATGCCCTTCCTGTCTGCTGCACAGAACGGCTTCTTGGGAGATGGAGCTCAGGTAAATACGCACTCTTCTTGCAATTGTGAAGCCTGCATGTGTTTGGAAATTGCATTCTAATGGTGTTTTCGCATCTATTAGGTCCAGATGCAGATTCCAGCTGGTGTAGATGAATACTGCACAACATATGAAGACTGCAAGACTCGCTTCCCGGATGTGATGACCAAGTGGGATGCATTTTTCCAGGTATAGAATTGGTGTAGTAGATGTGGTGCTGCCCGAATGCAGCGGAATGAATGCCTCTCAGCCTCTGCTTCTTCTCCCTTTGTGCGTTTGAAGGCTCTGAGGGCGTCGAGAGACTCCCCCCAGCCTGACAATGAGAAGAAAGACGCTCTCCTTGGTCTCTACTGGGAGGCCCAGATGGCTTCAACTCATGCCTCTGCAGTCTGCAATGCCAAGTAATCCATCTCTATGGCCTCTTGAATGTTTGCTAATATTTGTGTATTTTGTGTTTCAAGTACAAATTATCCCAACTTAGAGTGCTTCGATTTTGGCGGTAAACATTTGCTCAGGTCATGCTTATTTACTGGAACCATTGCAAATGAGGCGGCCTCCATTATAAGTGATTTTGCTCATTACAACTATAATAATAATGTATTCATGTATAAGTACAATTTACACATTTTGTAACATTTTAATCATTTCCTTCCAAAGTTGCCACCCAGACACCACTTTGAAATCCAGCAGCATCTTTCATAGATGGATATAGATAGACATCTCTCAGCAACTAGTCTTTTAATTTGACTTCTTCTTCCATCTGTCTGTCCTCAGGCAAACAAATTACTCCCCTGCTGAGATGGCCTTTGCTTTACACTGGCTGAACTCAGCGGAGTATGTGGCACCTGCACATTTCCATTCCAATTTGGAAAAGTCCGCCATGTTCCTCGCCCCACTGCCAGGACGAGTTTTGACCGTACATACCCACTCCTCAACACATCTGCTTACCTCTATACCTGTACAACATCTGTACAGAATGTGTATCTATTTACATATTTCTGTTGTCTAGGACAGCGATGTTGCACCTAACATACCCGATATGACTCCTGAAGAGAACCACACTCTCCAGACCTTTGCCTGGATGAACAGGATGAACACCCTTCTAGGTAGGAGACACACACACACACACACTCTGTGCATATTAAAGCATTTTATTGGATTTGTAGTCTATAAATTTTGACACATTCCACTTATTCTACCAGGTGGGTCATTGGTGAGTATGTGGCGTAAAGCCATGTGCTCTGTCACTACGAGGGAAAAAGGCAGAGAGATGTTGGAACAGATCCTCCTCGATTCAACGTACGTCACAACCTCTTTCCTGGTCATTGTCACTTCAATGTCCACAAGCTGCTGAGACTCAAACTGGTGCTCTCGAAACCAGATGGATAGAATAGCATGAAAAGCAACTTGGTTACATAATGGATTTTAGGTCAAATCTGACTTTTTCTACAGTGAATAATGAGTTTTCTGAGAAGAAAATTGCTATGGAAAATATATTAATATTTAATTTGTAGTAAATTAAAGAGTTGAAATAATGAAAGTGACTTCTGTAATTATTTGGAGAATATTTCAACAGGAAGCTAATATAATTGCTAATTGCATTTTAAAACTGGTTATCTTTTGCCTTTATCTGTTCTTTTCCTCTTCATTTATTTTGATTCTTCATCTTAAACACCAGTGGTTGTGTTTGAGAGTAAATGCACGTCGTATCAGGACAACGACAGTAAAAAAAAACATAATGTGCAGCACACAAGGTCAAAGGTTAGGCTGCATGTTTACACAGTCACTGCTCTGATAAGGGTTAAATTAAGAAATGTGTCCCTACTTCACTTTTATTCCCATATTGATTCCCCATGCACTTGATTGAAGCTCTAACATGAAGGTTTCAAAACTGAGGATCACGGCTATGTGAAAATGTAGGAAAAAAGCATGCAAACAATAATAATAATAGAAAAAAAGTCTTTATTTCAACACAATTTAATAACATTTACGTAACAAAATACAACACACATTTGTAATTACGGTGATGGCATCAATCAAGAATGACTTTGAAGACATTTTCAAATGGAAGACACCCACCGGGTAAAAAGCACAACAAAAACCCACAGCATGTAATGAACATCGTGTATAAATTACGGTGGGTGGGTCATGATTGTCTGTGGAGAAGTCATGTCAGAGACGAACTAGCAAAACACAAATTTCGAATGTGACATCTTGCCAAGGCTTGCGCACTACATGTATGTGCACGATAGAGTTTTTCAGCTCGTGTCCAAAACAAAGGAAGGGAGGATTTAAATAAGTCAAAATGTCTGGAACACATTATGGTCATAACATAGTCATAAAAACGTGTTCCCAAGTCATTTGGTCTCACTACAAAATACTGCTGACTCCGCACATGTGTATGATCACCTACAGTCTGTTCGATAAAGTTCTGGATTGAAGGTTGACGGAGCGCGTTGTTAATTTACAGCAGTGGTTCCCAAACCTTTGGAATTGGACGCCCACCAAACCCACCCTTGCATGCAGTGATCGTCATAGTTCACAGCAGGTTGTTGTAAGATGTCCAATAGCTGTAACTAGTTGAGTTACAGCAAGTTCTGGTTGTCCGAAGGCATGCTGATGTGGCGACGTGTTGAAAGAACTTCACAGTTATCCATCACTCAGGTTGTTTTTTTCCCTCCAAAGCTGTAGTATGTACAATAATATTAGGGTTAATATTAGCGAATAGCAAATAAAAACCTACTAACTGTGTTGGACTGTTGTAGTCAAGAGTGCACAAACCGAGACCGAGGTTTTAGCAATCCACTGGGAACCGAGACCAAGATGTTGTTGTTGAAAGCTTTTTTAAAGCTGAAGTTGTACACATTTTGCGGTGAATAGTAGCAAAAGTTCTATCTACAATGGACTTAGTGGTGTAGTCAAGACCACATAAATCGACTACTAATACTTTACTAAGACCACAGAGCACCAAGACCAGAAAGTTATTTGTTGTGGAAGGCAAGGCACACTCTAAAGGCCTGGCAGTGGTGGTCGTCACCACTCTGGATACAAAATCCAGAGTCCACTCAGTCCCAGACCTTGACAAAACCCAGTAAAGATGCCTTTGAGTCCTCTGGTCTTGAGACTTGAGTTTGACCGTGGCCTGTGTCCCACCCGATGGTTACGTGAATGTTGACGTGTTAAGTTGGCTGCCTTCTGCACACTCACCACTAGATGGCACCATGTTACAAAGTGCAGAGTTGTACTGTAGACACCAGAAACAGACGCCAGAGTCAAGTTGTCAGGTTTGGATTCAACCTTTACACTAATTTTCATGTTGAATGCGAATTCAGTGTGAATGGTCATGTTTCCTTACAGCTAGCGATCCCCCCCCCCGGCCCTGTTTGTTTTAGCATTGACTGTATCGCATAAACATCATCTCCGTCTGAATTTTTATCTAAAACGGTGTTTAAGGTCATGTGTTTGGGCGCGTGACGAGGAAAAAAGTTTGGGAACCACTGATTTACAGCTTAAACACTGGACCATTTTCAACTATGCGTAAATAGAGTTCATCCAATGTAAAGCAATGTTACACCATCTACACTTCGTCACATTGAGCACCACGGTATCCGAGTAACCGCGGGGATACAGAAAACAGACGTGGATTAGAGATGTCACTGAGAAGCGAGAGGAATTATAGTCGAGGCTGTTTTATCGCCTCATTTTCTCTCGGCGAGGGATATAAATTCCACCTGGCTTGACAAAACCTGTGAAAAATGGCGTAACGAACACTGAGTCTGTCCAGAGATGAAGTGGAAACGTCACCGTCAAGTCTAAACACAAGGAGAGGGATGGAGGTGGAAGGAGAAATTTAAACAAACATTAGCTGAACCCGCTCGCCCCCCCCCCGCCAACTCCCTACCCAACGTCGAGCCTGACAAGCAATGGGGGCGAGTGAAACGGCCTCAGCAAATATTCCGGGAGCAATGGCACACTCACACACACATCCCAAACAGTGCTGGCCATTCTCAGTCGTGCTTTGGCTTTGGTGCCGTCTTCTGAGCGCTGAGGTAGACAAACGAGTGAATCGCAGACCTGCCGTTAGCTGATTTAAAGGAATACGGGACGATATTTTTACCTTTTACCTACTTTGGTTGTCTCTGCGGCCCCTCAACTGGGACGCGGGTTCTTAATTCTCATGCGTGCCGTTCGACCTTACCAGCATATGGGTGAGGTAGTGTTTAGCGTCAGATAGGTTAGCATAGAGGGCAGGAACCAACAGACCCAAAGCAGATAACGTTGTGAATAAGGTGACCAGATGTCTCCGATTTCCAGGGACAGTCCCCCGTTTTGGATGAGCTGTCGCTGGTTAAAGTTATCCCCGAAAATGTCCCATAGTTCAGCGTTTTAAGATTAAGAAAAAAATGTTGAAAAAGTGTTGACTAGAACGACGGTTATTACGGTAGCAGGGTTGGAAGCGCAAGTGAGCATGTTGCGCGCAGACAACAGTTATTACGGTAGGAAGCAGAAAGTCACAGTTGCGGTCGGTAACCGTCCCGGTTTCTTCATTTCATCCTGATCATTTTTAATAAATTTTTATCTCTGAGCTGGAAATGTCCCCGGATCTCAGAGCTCTGGTCACCTTAGTTGTGAAGGGTTTTTTAGAAGGTTTTAGTTTGCCCAAAGTGCAAATGGTGGTGAGTTCCAAAAGACAAATCAAAAATATCATCCCGCATTGCTTTACCGGGGAGGTTGCGTGTGGAGCGTCGCTCGGCTCATAGGAGAGGTAGAGGATCTCTTCGGCCTCACGCAGGAAACCGCCCGCTAATGTGTGTGTTTTCCAGACAGCGTCTGCACCTGCTGAGAGGCGACGTTTGTGCCTTTCGTGTGTGTCCATGTCAAACGGTCCTACGCATATGTACAAGGGTTATACTGAGAGTGCGCCGCACATGGAGGAGGCCGTTACGCTTCTCCGTAGGACGAGGCCTTGTCCTTCAGCAGGTCCAGACACACGTGGCAGCTCCAGCTTCCTGTGAAGACAAAAGGACAGGCTGCAGTCTCCGTCCTCCGTGCTCTTTTTAACAAGGATTTCTCTCCATGTTTAGCCTTCGTCTCAGACGAGCAGTGCGTGACATATAGAATGAAAGCGCTGATGCGTGATAACCGCGGTGGGAGCGCCGTACCTTCGGGCGGCTGGGTCATCGGCGGCTTCAGGCAGTACATGTGGTAGCCTCGGTCGCAGTCGTCACAGAACAGCAGCTGGTCCTACACGCACGCCACGGAGACCACAGGGTTGCGGTTAGGAGGCGTTGAAGGCGCCCGGCATTGATGTGCAAATACAGTTGTTGCTCTTCATAACACGGGTGCAAACATCATCACTAATCAATTCATCACCACGATGAATGAATGCTTTAGGAACTAAACCATATTGTGTCGATGAATCCATTGCATAGTTTTTCAGCTGGTTATCTAAAACATGGACTGCGATTATATGCATGTCGTGACTTTAGTTACCGAGGAAAACATATAATTAGTTAATGGCTGTTTACATGTGATCATTAATAAAGAGTTAATGGTTTGTAAACATATCAATGTCATT
>CAESWR010000876.1:194594-207306 GCA_903171835.1 Mullus surmuletus
GTGTGTGTGTGTGTGTGTGTGACAGTCCTGCAATATATGAAGGGCAGATGGGGCTCCCTCCATCCACCTCTCTCTCCCAACAGATGGACCCAGGAGGACACTGGGACGCTCCTAATCTGCTGCTCTACATGCACGGCCCCCGAAGACGACACAAACACACTCACACACACTCACACACACACACACACACACAACACAGACATCCACTAATCTGTGTGCCTGGAATACAACAACAACAACAGATGAAGACGAATGAGAGAAAAGCAGCCGTTGAGGCCGGACAGACAGACAGACAGACAGACAGACAGACAGACAGCGGTCAGTTGGTAACAAAGAGCTGCAGGAGTTTTCACTGGACTTTAGGGACCGTCTGCAAATGGCATCACCAGAAAAATACATCCATTGATCAAATAACGCGGCAGCAAAAATATATCTGCTGCCGTTTGAAAGTGAGAGCGGATCAACGATCCGCGACCCACAGATCATCAGATCAAGTTTGCCAAAGCTTTTAAAGCTTTTAATGCCGAGCAAATTCCTGTGAAAACACGGAGCCGGCTGCTGGAATATTTGTGCTTTTTGTGCCACAATAGATTCCCCGAGAGCTGCGTCTCTGCGCGCATTCCGCACGGCCAGCTGTAAACATCTGCCGTCTGCTGTCAGCCGCCGCGGGGACGCAGAGCCGCTGGACTTACACGTTTCACGCAAGACGCGCACAAAAACGACATTCACATTACAAATGTGATTAAAAAGACCTCGCAGAAGGAGCATCTTCCATTAAAAAATATATTTTTTCAATTTTCTCCAAATTTTAACCTCATGTTCACACTTTTTAACCCAAACAACTTGAATAAAAGTGTAAAAACCCTGCAAAAGACCACAGTTGTGCTTTCATTCACACACACACACACACACACACACGCATCTGACAGCAGCAGCAGCAGCAGGAGCACCTTTCAGAGGCGCTTTGTCACCGCGACACCGAGACCTCCCGTGCAAACAACACCTCAGAGCACCGACCAAAACCCGTGCATGAAACTTCTGCAAAAACCTTCTTCTGTGTGAATCCACTGAACAAACGGAGGAAAACTTTGGCGGTGAAGCGCATCTTCTTTCCCTCCGCGGCTTGTGCACGAATGCATGGTTGTTTTTTTCTTCACAGCAGCGCAAACACACACACACACACACACACACACACACACACACACACTACCTGCGCATAACAAAACACACCGGCCAAGTACAAGTGTAAAACGCCTGATTCTTATTGGATCTGCGCGCCGCAGCCGCTCGGGATGAAATACACGCATATTTCATTGTATTCTTTGAAGTACTCACGATTTCAGGGGATTATGAATGACAGTCGCCATTTTCCTGCAGGACTGTAACGTAATATTCCAAATCTCAGTGTAGTTTGGGACCCTTATGGAAAAAACACACAACAGCCAATGCGGCCGTGGGCACAGTGCTCCCACCAATGCTGCTGCAGCATGAGGACGCTGGGCGTGGCCTCGCAGGGACGTCAAAATCAACCTCCTCGTCGCACATCATCATAATCATCATCATCATCATCACATTTCAACCCTTTCGGCGTGATTCGATCGTGTAGCGGAATCATGAGGACGCCTCATTGTGCGTCTTTTTGCTGCTTCTTTGATCAAAATTAATCTGATTTGGTCGAAAACGGAGGAAATAAAAGCGTTTGTGAGCGGATGCTCGAGAGTCTTCACTGAAAACAAATATAAACCCTGTATTCTGACTCTGAGACATTGTACATAAAGATGAACCAATGAGGGGAGCGTGACGTCACCTACTATTGTCAGAGATCGACCAATGAGCGCCGTCGGGGGGCGGGACCAGCGGGAGGGAGGACATTACTCCAAATACCGCATTTAAACAATTACATGACGTCACACTTAGACAAATATTAACCTGTTTAGTAAAGACTCACAATTCAAACATCATAAAAACCCTGAGAACAAAAACTAGCAGCTCTTCTTCTACTAATGATGGTAATAATATGATTTATGAATGATAATTCATTCACAAAGGGCAAATATCTCTTTATATGAACTTAACGAGGCAATATTTGCAGAAAAAACCCAGTAATTGGACACTGGAAGACACTGGAGTTGTTTTATTTGGAGTTTTTCAGTGTTGCCTTCGCTGTGTGCATGTTTTATTTAAAAGATTTACATTCTAATGACGGCAGGAGAAGCAGTGGGAGATTCAAACTGAGACTGAGTCTGGTGTTTTTGTGTCAGCTGTGTTAACTGTGGTGTAATTCAGGACTCACGAGGGAAGCAGGTGAACGAGGCAGCAGATGAAGTGGCTCGAGAAGCAATAAAGGAGGAAAGAGTTGGAGGGAACCTACATACCTACATCACGGTGCAGCAGGAGGCCCTGAGTGATGGCGGAGGTGGAGGGACTGGGAATAAGTAGTCGGACGTTATTATGTTGTTCCTCCATCAATCACTCAGGAAGCCTCTCAAACCGCTGTTATTTATTCCAACCTTCTTATATGTTACAAATGCTTCCAGAACAACCAGGTTTCTGCTGGGATTTAAAAATCTAACAACAAGCAGTGATTAACTTTGTGTTATTACAGTGTTTTAATGTTTTCCGGTCATTTTAGACCAGGAGAAACTAAATGATTTAACATGAAATGAACACAACACGAGGGTTAATGAACTGTTTTATATCTTAATTCAGGGATTTTCTTATTCTTTCCAGCACACGTTGGGCTCAGATTGTTGAATGTAAAGTGAACTGCAAATAAAATGTATTATTATTATTATTATTGGAGGACGGGACGGTGTTTTTACAAAGTTTGTACAAAGGAATGTGTGAGAAATTTAATGGGAAAACATCATAGAGGGAATTGTATGGAAACTGTAATGATTTATTGTCAGAAATATGAAAGAAAGAGACAGAATTCGGTTAAACATTAAAGACGTCAAAGATAAATAATAAATAATAATAAAGAAAATTATAATTCATGTTTCAGTTACTTATAATGACGAGGTTGATTATTGATAATTTATCTTTTTTTTTCAAACCAACCGCCAATAAAACCCTACAAGAAGAGGAAGGAATGTGTAGCTCGAGTTGAGCCAGCAGGGGGCGGTGACGCGCCGCGGCCGCGTCTCCTCCACCCAACCCAGCGAAGAAGAAGAAGAAGAAGCAGAAGAAGAAGAAAAACACACGGCGGAGGTTCGCCAGCGCTCTCCAGGTAAAACACCGTCACGTAACACGAATTAAGTGAGAAAACAACGTCTTTAACTCCGACACAAAAGGCGCCTTTTTTACGAATCACACCTTCGTCGTAGTTTGATGTTTGCGCGGGAAAAGACACGCGGCGAACGTTAGCGGAGCTGAGCTAAGCTAAGCTAGCGGAGGAGACACCGGATTGTCGGGACGCAGAATGAGGCGGAGCAGCAGCAGCGGATCTCAGGGGGAAGGAGAGCAGGGTGTGTGTGTGTGTGTGTGTGTGTGTGTGTGTGTGTGTGTGTGTGTGTGTGTGTGTGTGTGTGTGTGTGTGTGTGTGTGTGTGTCGTTTCCAGCTGTGCGTGTCGCGTCCAGGAGTTTGTTGACATGTGAGTGCAGGTGCAGCGCCCCCGTGTGGCGGTGGTTGGTGCTGCACGCCTCGCAGGTCAGAGTGCAGATGTTCTCCTCCATCCCAGCTGAGAGCACGTGCAGGTCGAGTTGATGGACAGATGACGTCAGAGCGTCGAGGATTCCCTCGTCGATGGGCGTGTCCTCCCAGGGAGGGTCTTAGTGCTTCGTCCTAGACATTTTATTTAGATGTTTGGGTGCTTTAACTTAGTTTGACGTGTATCCGGCCTCCCTGCTTCCCGTCTCGCATCTCCCCTCTGGAGCAGAGGTGGGCAAACTAAGGCCCGGGGGCCACATGGGGCCGTCAACAAAAAAGGGAAGTTTCTCCATAATCCAAAGTAAGAAAGGTTTCAGGAAGCAACGATATGGAAAGTTTATATCGCGGTTATTGTGACCAAAGTGACCGTGGTTGTCATTATTAGCGCGGTATTGTTGAAATGTGCTCAAAACGTTTAAAAAGTATATACTGTCCTACTTATACACGCACTGAAGTCATTTAACCGAGTTTTATAGAAAAAACAGATAAAGTAACACACGCTTTGTTGGCAGAAACATTGAAATATTAACATCAAACACACAAATATGCGTTAAAGTTGGCACTTTGGGCAAATTGTAAATAAGAACCAAGAATGCTTTTCTTTACATTCATTTAAAGTTATATTCAGCGAGTTTTCCAAAGTGTGGAAATCAATCACGGTCTTAACGATAATAAAAATTTGAAGCTGTAATTCCAATCGTCTTGAATTTTAGAGTCCAAGTGTCTTTATTTGTCTTGAGCAGAGCGGTTCACTGCTCACAAACACATCCCTGCATCCAGCATTAGTGGAAAAAACAAAAAACACAGTTGCATCACAGATGAATAAATAAATAACTAATAATAATCTCCCGCCAACATCAGCAGGGATGAAGAAGTGGAACTGGCGAGAAGCCCAGCGACCGCATTGGCGCCGCGGTGGCTCTCAGCGGCCGGGGCGGCACAGAGGCAGCCGGCAGAGACACGCCGAGGGCGGCGAGCGCTGGTACGGTGGTTTGATGGGTTTGATGGCGCGGCGATCTGAGCCTCTGCAGCTAACTGCGAGCGTTTTTACCTCACAGGCACAACGAGGAGGCGGCGCCTTCTAGAGCATCTCAGGGACGATACGAGAACCAACCCTCCACTTCCTCTTCTTCCTCCTCGGCTTCATCATCCTCCTCGTCGTCTAAAAGCGGCGCCGCACCAGGTCAGTGCGAGAACGACCCGGGCTCAGATTCGTCTCCGCTGAGCCGTTTCATTAGTAAAAACCTCTGTTTGTTTGTATACAAATGTGTGTGGAAAGATACAAATAAAGCAGCCAATCACGATTTCCCTTTCGAAAACGCAGATCTACGTGAATGAGTGGAAACAACATGAGTTCCACTGTGGGGAAACTCCAGAGTTATGGCAGCAAAGTGGAAAACAGAAATACAAGCAATATTAACAGTAATAATGAGCGTCCTGACAAAATGTAGTGATTTTATTTTGGCGGGTTTAGCTACAATTAAACCAAGAAAAAAGGTTGCTGAGATTCTGAGTCAAAGCTACAACAATAATATAAAACACGCCGTGAACCTTGAGAAATAACCCATAATCATTCAAAACTGCAATTTGCGATTTATCAACAATTCTGAGACGTGACGATGAACATATTTAAAGTGGCGCTGGCTTTAAGTGGCTTTGTTTGTTTTTTTCTGAATGGCCAGAGCTGCCAGGGTTCTACTTTGACCCGGAGAAGAACCGCTACTTCCGTCTCCTTCCGGGTCACAACAACTGCAACCCTCTGACCAGAGAGCAGCTGCAGGAGAAGGAGCGGGAGAAACGCAGGAGCAAGATGCTGGAGGAGGACGGCAACCCCAGAAAGGTGAGTCCTGTCACCTGCACACACACACACACACACTCTGTGGACTGCGACGTGTGTGTTCATGAAATGTGTGTGTGTGTGTGTTTTCAACTCTTCAGAAAGCACCGAGAGCCGGCTTTAACACGTCACTGCTGCTCCAGAAGAGACATCTGGGCCTTTTACCTGAGAACTCCTATTGTAGGTATTGTATCAATGTCACACACACACACACACACACACACACACACACACACAATTCATACCTGCAGCTGCAATTGATCTATGTTTCATTTTTGGGGAATTGCCAGCTTCTGATAAAGACTATGAGTTGGGTTTTCAAAATAAAAGAGAAAAAAATAACATAAAATACACCAATTACACTCATGGCAGAGTAACGCTGATTTATATTAAGTCTTTTGCTCAGGGAGGAGTAAGTACATCATTGGCTAAGTGTACATGCAGTCAAATAAGCTTTTGGCAGATGAACTAGTGTTGTGTTCATGTTCTATCAGCAAGGATTCTTGGTCTTTGGAGTCCAGGAACTCCTTGTAAACATGGCCAAAGGTGAGAGCAACACCACGCCACACTTTTGGAGTGAGGAGGAAACCAATCACTTCATCAGTGTGATGAAAGACACAAACATCCTGGCATTTGGAGACGCTAGAAAGTAGCGGGATAGAAGATCCACAAAAAGGGGAGCGGGAAGTTACACCAAGCACGGTTTGTAGCAGACCTTCTCCGTGCGTGGCTGCTTTGATCGCCATATCACCATTGATTACAATCACCATGGAGACAGGAACAACCCTGTTTGATCACCATGGAAGCGCCTTATTCACAATGTTTCACTGACCGCAATATGGACCTTAAACGCAATACTGACTGACTGGAAACGCAGTCGTTATGTTTGAGCTAATTTTCGGCACTAACCGTGGTCACCGTGGTTATGGCGTTTCTCCAGGCGGATCCACGAGGTGAAGGCCAGCGGAATGAGGCGCCACAAGCTGGAGATCCAGAGTACGGACAACAGCAACCCCAACACGGACAACTTCCGCCTCATAGTGGTGAGAGCCAGCCGCCGCGATCCAGATCCAGTTGCTTGTGGTTTTTTTTTGTTTTTTTTCCCCTCACCATTTCTTCCTCGTCTCCCTCAGGGCGACTCTGCGTGCGAGCAGGTGTTCACGGTCAACGACGTGTCCCACGGCGGCTGCCAGTATGGCATCATGAACTTCAGCAGCAGCAGCCGCGGCTCTCTGTCGGTGGAGATGTGCGACAACCTTTACTTCACCAACCGCAAGGTGGGAGCGGCCGGCCGCGATTCCTCATTGGTTTCGCCGCTTTCTCGAATTTTGCGTTGTTTTTGCATGACGATTATTGACTGTTGCTCTCCTCCTTTGGTGTGTTTCAGGTGAATTCCATCTGCTGGGCCTCCGTCAACTACCCAGACTCTCACGTCTTGTATCCTCAACGTGCTGCTTTGGGTCGCGAGCCGGCGTCGTTCTTCATCTAGGCCAGGAACAAATGGATTTAATTTGTTTCAAACATAAAAACTAAACTAAATGTAAAAACAGAATACAAGCAAAAAAGAACGGGGGGAGCAGGTAGAAGTAAGGCTAAAAAGAAAATAACACTAAATTAAATGGCTTCTTAACCTAAATTACAACCAAATATAAACATACAAATAACTATCCCCAATTTATTTACAACCCAAATAAAAAATAGACAAATTCAAAATATTTACAACCCTCATGTACACCCATTGTTTTTGTTCCCCCCCCAAAAATTAACACTACGCCTCCTCAATCATGTAAACTTACAGTTTTTTTAAATCAACCATCAACTGAAATACACATACCTTATATACCATACCATACCATATTTGAACGAACACAATGTTTTTTTATTTTTTTTAAATTTCAAATACATCTTTTTCTTTATTTTTATTGATACAAAAACACATGTATTTATTATTATTATTGTTAGAGCCCGAGCCAACTGCATGCAGTGCAGCGAGGCCCTATAGGATCCCAAAGAGAATTTATCATTATTATTATTATTAGTAGTAGTAGTAGTATTAATTCCTTGCCTTTAACTGCAATTATTATTATTATTGAACAGTAAGAGCAAGTCTCAATCACACATGTTGCAGCACAACAGGTTCCACTTCCCTCAAAGAAGTCAATTATCTGAGTGTCTTTGAGCTGCTGTATTTTTTTTGATTTTATTGTTTTGGACCTGCAAACATCTCGTCCATTCAAAGTGCGTCCTGATGTTTCCCTTGACCGCCGGTGCGTCCAGGTTGTGTCTGGTGGGGGTCGCCGACACGCCCGGCTGTGTCAGTTTGCTTCCCGCTTCCCTCTTCAGCAACTTCAACCCAGGTCGGATCCCTTTGGAAAACACCTCGTTCATGGCTCTGAGTTTGTGAAGGATCCTCACAGCTTCATCCTCACGTCCTGGTCTCGTCTCCCTGCAGATCAGCCGGGGATGCTGTGCAGCTTCAAGATCTCCTCAGCCTGGTCCTGCGCCTGGTGTCTAAACCCCATGTTTGACAAGACCTTCAGCACCGGTTCGTTCCATCCTTGTTTTTCTTTCTACTCTGAAATCACATTTAATGGTCTTCATCAAATCGAATCGCTCCTTATGATCGATGTCTGCACGAGATGAAGGTGCGTCTGCTTTGGTGTTTGATAACTCGTGTTTGTATTCGACACTTAATTTGTTTGGGAAGTGACGAGGATCCGGCAGCACATGTTGGAATCTGATCATTTGCTTTGTAGCAGTTTTTTATGAAAAAAAAAAAGAAAAGCCAAGAAATTAATAATATTTGCCTTTGAATACAGAGCGGCGTGAACATTTCGAAATCAGACTTTTGAATTTGTGCTAATTGCTTTTCTGCAGATATTAACCCTATGAGTTCCTTAAAAAAATGTTTTCAATCGTCCCTGAGGACGAAAAAACTCCCTAAAAACAGCTGTAAAAATTACATATTGATATTTTTTCCACTTATGTCAACAATCTTTTGGGTATTTTTGTGACCTTCTCAATGGTCAAAAAACGTCCCCAGGAACTCGTGAGGGTTAAAAAGAATGAAATGTGTCTTTGCGTCGGCAGGTTTGTCCCGCAGAGTGATCGTGAAAGACGCAGAGACGGGACGAACGCAGACGTTCAGCGTGGGCAGCGACGTCCTGGCTCAGCAGTTTGCCGTCAGGGTGAGTCACCGGCGGTCTCGATTAACTCATTTCCCCCCCGCGGCGGCGGCGGCGAGGAACACGGCGTGACACTGAACCCTCGCCACAGGCTCCGGTGTTGTTCAACGGCTGCCGGTCGGGGGAAATCTTCAGCATCGACCTGCGGCAGCGCGGCCGGCGGGACCAGAGCTGGAAGGCCAGTCGCTTCCACCAGGAGTCGGCCATCACCTCGGTGCGAGTCCTGCAGGACGAGAACTACCTGCTGGCTGCAGACATGCTGGGCCAGGTCAGCTCCTCCTCCCATCCTTTCCACTGCTGACTTTGTAAAGGAGCAGTCACACTTTTTGTCCCGTTCAGCCAGTCAGCTCGGAATTTTGATTAATGTTTTTCAGGCTGAAGCTGATTAACAAGACTGACTCATTTAAAGTTGGAAAAAATATGATATTTTTACAGCAGTCTTTTGGAAGGAGACGCTTTTTGTCCCCAGGAACTAATAAGAGAGTTTGCTATGAAAATCTGTCACTGCAGAAAAAATCAGAATGCCTCAAATTCAATGTTGCTGCTAATCATTGACCATCTGAGGCTCTAATGATAATAATAATAATAATCATAATAATATCAATAATAATATCCTCCTTGAATTGCATTTTAATAAAATAATTTGAGTTTTTTAATTTTTTTCTCTCGATTAAAACACTGTGGAGTTATGTGAACAAAATGGCATTTAGAGGGTTAAAATCCCCACAAATAATTAATATTCAATATATATATTTCAGGCTGAAGTTGATTAAAAGGTGACTCATTTAAAGTGGAAATTTTCTTAAATATGTTGTCTAGTAGGGAGGGGACGTTTTTCGTTCTGAGGGACGATGGAGAACGTTTTCTTGAAGGAACTCTAAAGGGTTAAAGCTGCAGCCGTGTGTCACACGAATCATAATCTTCATTCGAACCCTTTCTGTGTAACACTGACGGCAAAACAACAAAAAAATCCAGAGTGCGACCAATCTCGGTCGTTTGGAACTAACAGATTAGATATTATTATTATTGTTACTGTACGGAGAAAAGTAGAGCGCAAGTCGTGACCCGTCTCTGACCCGACGCGCCGCAGAGCTACTTTCACACGGAGTCCAGCAGACAGCAGGTACAAACAAGCCGTTTCGGCCACTGGGAACACTGGTGTTTTCATCACAGAAAAACACTAACGTATCTGGGAAAGCAAATAAAATTCCGCTGTGGCTGCCTTTTTGTTTTTGTTTTTTAGAGATGATTAACCCAGAGTGACCTTTAACCCGCGCACAGTGCTGCGACTATTCCGAGCTAACGTTTTTTTCTTTGCTGTGCGTGTAGATCAAGCTGTGGGACGTGCGTGCGACAAAGCCGGTGCAGGAGTACAAAGGCCACCATAACGAGCACGCCTACCTGCCCGTCCACGTCAGCGAGCCCGAGGGGCTTCTGTTGGCAGGTAAGGAGACGCCGCCACGCAATAAAAAACACTTTATTGAAGGGGATAGTTGGTATTTTTCGACATGAAGTTGTGTGAGCTCCTCACCATCAGTGAGCTTCATTAGCAGTGACTTTTCCTCCACTGCGTCCCGTGACCCGAGTTCCCGGTGTGGCTGTGGCAGAAAGTAGTTCCGTCTAGTTTCTGGAGTCACACGGATAAAGAGTTTTGCTCTGAAAAACATGCGTTCAAAAGAGTCGTACATTTGCATCACGAATGCTCTGCTGCAAAAAAGTGTGACCTCGCAATCACCCGGCACTATTTTCCCACTCTCGTATCACTGCGCACACCTTTCCATCAGCTGAAGGAGGTGGAAGGAGACCGTTACGACGTGAAGACGCGTCGCTGTGGTCTCCTTCCGAGCATGTAAACGCCGTGAAACAGCTGATGATGGTGCGCAGTGATTCGAAGGGAGGGAAAATAGTGCGAGGTGGTTGCGGGGTTGGACCTTTTTGCGGTGATGCAAATGTATGACTCTTTAGAACGCATGTTGTGTTTTGGAGCAAATCACTTTATCCGTGTGACTCCAGCAACCAGACGGAACTACTTTCTGCAACAGAGAAACCGGGCCGGAACTCGGCTCACGGGACGCAGTGGAGGAAAAGTCACTGCTGATGAAGCTCACTGATGGTGAGGAGCTCACACAACTTCATGCCAAAAAAATCCTAACTGTCCCTTTAAATGTGCGCCGCCGCCCCCAGTGGGCCAGGACTGCTACACCCGGATATGGAGCCTGAAGGACGGCCACCTGCTGAGGACCATCCCGTCCCCCCACCCCACCGCCAGCGACCTGATCCCCAGCGTGGTCTTCTCCTCCAGCCTGGGCGGGCGCCGCGGGCTGCCCGGCCTGCTGATGGCCGTCAAGCACGACCTCTACTACTTCCCCTACAACACGGACTACCAGGAGGGCGGGGAGGAGCCGCGGGCCGGACCCCCGCCCCCCCCGCAGACTGTCTGAGCGCCTCCAAAACCAAACCAACCGGTTTGTCACTTCAACATCAATATTTCTGCTTCTCCTCAAACATCGTCCATTGAATGTGAGCAGCTCGAAGCCAAAACCACTGTGGATGACGGCTGACATTGGTGCAATATCAGGAAGTACTGTAAGAGGAGGAAGTATTTTACCACCGAGTGTTTGGGCCACATTGACAAAAAGAAAGAAAATTCTGACTTCAAGAATAAAGTCATAATAATAATTTACGAGAATAAAGTCATAATAATAATGCTAATTTACTAGAATAAAGTTGTTAATTTATTAAAATAAAATCATAATTTACAAGAATAAAGTCATCATTTTAGGAGAGTGCGAGAATAAAGTAATTTACTATAATAAAGTATAGTTCTACAAGAATAAATTCATGATTTTACAAGCATAAAGTTGTAAATTGATGAGAAAAAAATCGGTAGGCTGTTTTATTGCCGCTAGCATTTCCTCCTGCGTCTTTCTGTGGAAAAGATGCTTTTTCTTGCAGATTCGTATCTTTAAATCCTGATACTTGCGACAATGTGATGCTAATGTGCCGAAAGATTACGAATCTCCTGGTTTGCGAAACCTCTGACGTACAATTCCACAAAAGGCTTCATTTTAACAACTGCAAAACAGCAGGTTAGAATATTACGACTTTATTCCTGAAGATGGTGAATTATCGTGTTTCCTCAATGGGGCCCTAAAGCTCGGTCATAGTGTTCAAACACGCAGCCAGTATGCAGTTAATTTTCAAGTGAGAAGATCCAAGACGTTACATGAATTCTCAGGGGATTTTCTTTCTTTTACTCGATGGTGCCAAAAGGAATTAAAAAGGTGCTGCATTCACAGGATGCTGCCACCTGCTGGAGTCTAAGTGCACTTACACCCGAGGACGCTACCGACTTGCATTTTTTAAAAAGCGTGTGTAAGACGCTCTGATGTGGGAAAAGGCCGATACTTTGTCGACATTTTCTCAAACTCATTAAAAGACCTGTTGAAAGTTCAATCACAGACACGACACTCACGTTTTTGCCGTTTATTATACTGAATGAGCGTACGTGAACATGAAGGTATTGATTTGTTTCCAATGTGATAATGGAGATGAGATGGTTGCGGTCGACCATCCGCCGCCTCAGCTTATTTGTCAAAGGTCATTGACCTCTGCAGTGGCTGAGGAGACTCTGCTTAGCGCGGCTGTAACGGTATTGTGCAGTGTCAGCCCGGCTCGTCAAAACTTCTAACTATCAACTAGCAGAAACAGCCTGAGTCAACGGGTTTAAAGCATCGCTCTTCCACAAGTGTTGGGTTTTGTTGAGGGTCCAGCCTCAAAGATGGCTTTTAAGTCCTTTTCCGGTACCGTATTGCTACTGTGACCCAGCCACTCCATTCCAAGCAACTTTTTTTCTTTTTCTTTTTTTGCCCTCCCCTGCAGTCGAGATTCGCCTGGTTTACCGAAAAAGTAGTTTTGACATTTAAAAAAAATAAAAATAACGGAAAAACAAAAGCAAGGCCATTCAAAAAATCTCCCCATTAAAGTAAACTTTTTTTTTTCCTATCTAAAATGTTCAAACAGTCGTTGTGGACAGCGTGG
>CAESWR010000876.1:236955-256405 GCA_903171835.1 Mullus surmuletus
ACACGCAGTGAGCATCGTGAAAAGTTCTTGACGCTCCAATTACAATGTTAAATATTCTACAGATACTGTAGTTTACTGTTTTTTAAAGGGCGTACTTGTATTATTAGGTCATATGACCTTTACATTAGTTCAAAAATGACCTCAAAATAACGTGGACAATAATATCGCCGACCATTTGTGGGACAAAGTGTCGTCCAGCAACATTGGTTCTCGCGACCGGCCGAGTGCGGAGGCGGCAGGAATGTCGGCTGGCGACGCTGCAGAGATACGAGGCCCAACCGGCCCGGGGAGCTTTTTCACACTCGTGGAAGAATGCAGCATGTTGACGCGCAGCCTCCGCCGGGCGCCGCGCGTCAACACAGAGGACGCGGCCGGCTGACGCCCATCGGCGGGCGCGCGGCCGCGGCCGACACTTTCTGTTCCTCTCTCCGCCCGCTCGCCGTGGAGGCAAAGCGCGGACATGCAAATCCGCCTCATTTACATGGCGGCCGGCCCTTTTCCTCCTGGCGCCCGATGCCTTCCTGCACGCCGCCGTGTTCCACGCCACAGCGACGCCCCGCCACGGCTCTCGGTTGATCTAAAACAATCAAAGATGCGTGTAAACAGGGTCTCGTCCCCTCTGTAGACTCCCAGCGTTCGGAGGCGTCTGTGACGTCCAGCGGGGGAAATAAATTAGAAAGTTCCGATGGGAAAGAGTCAGATGAAGCAGAAGAACTTCTTCCAGCTGCACCTGGAGAAGGCTTTGGTGCGCCGGTCGGACGAGCGCCTCTTCTTGGCCTTGCGCGCTTTGTTCTTGATGGCGGCGAAAATGGCTGCGTCGAAGGCCTCCTTGAGGTTCTTCTGCGTGAGCGAGGAGCACTCGATGTAGTCGGCCGCCCGGATCTTGTCGGCCATGCCGCGCGCCCGCGAGGCCGGGATGGGCTTGACGTTGGAGCGGTCCAGGTTGATGAGCACGTTGACGTCCAGCAGGAGGTCCGACTGCGTGCCCACCAGGATGATGGGCGAGGACGGGTTGCAGGCGCGGATCTCCGGCACCCACTTCTTGGTGATGTTGTGGAAGGAGGAGGGGTTGACCATGCTGAAGCACAGCAGGAAGACGTCCGTGTGCGAGTAGGACAGCGAGCGGAACTCATCAAACTCCTCCTGGATGGAACAGAAAGGGAAAAAAATGGTGTCAATCGGGCAGGATGCCGCAATGAGTAAGACGAATATCTGCATCCTCTGACTCAGTGAGACGCTGAGTCACATGTGGGACGACGGGGGTTCGTCATCCATCACAAAATGTTCTTTTATTCTGAAAACCCACGTTTGTTTTGTGTAAGCTTTGAGAGGCAAATACCTGTCCGGCCGTGTCCACCAGCTGAACTCGCACCGGAGACCCTTCCACCTGGACTTGTCCTGTTGGGGAGAAGAAACACATCAGCACTCCATCATATCATCCAGGGTGTCCTGACCCGATATTGATTGACCGATATCTGATATCAGCAAACAAATGAGCTCCAACACCTCTGTGTAGAATATTCTTCAAATGGAGGTAAACCATTGGTTAATAATCAAGGGTCAGGTTTTTTCATAGCTACTGTTGTTGACTTTCTGTTTGAGTAACATCACTTGATCAAGCTTTTTCTAACATCCCATACTACAAAATAAGTCATCAAAGTATCTATGATTGGTATGTTTGGATCGATATTGGTATCGGCCAATACTCAAGGCCGCAGTATCAGTATCGGTAAGTGAAAAAGCTGCATCAACGCCTCTTCTGAACACATCCCAATTAAACCCAAACCCACTGATGTGATCAGGTGTGATCATTAGACTGCATGGACTCCTTCAAACCCCCAGCCTTCACTCTGCAGCCTGAGAGGGTTGATGAACTCACCGGAGAAGACGTCGAATCCCGTCTGCTGGTACTCGGCCGGGTAGCCGTTGGAGATGTAGCTGACGATCATGCTGGTCTTGCCCACGGCTCCGTCGCCCACCAGCATGCAGCTGATGACCCCGGGCTCCAGCTCGTCCTCCCGGGTCAGGCCGCAGGCTGAGGGCACTCGGGACTCGTGGTAGAAGTACTCCATGTGAGGTGGCATGTCGGGGCTGCTGTCTCTCACACACACTCATGCACACACACACACACACTCTCTCTCTCTCTCTCTCTCACACTCACCGACAGGCTGCGTGTGTTCTCCGCTGTGACTGTGTGTGTCTGTGACGGCGGCGGCGGGTTGGGCGGCTTTTAGGAGGCTCTTTCTGCTCAGCCAGGTCGCGATTTGCATAGCCACGCCCACTGCGAGCCGAGCAGCTGATCAGGTTCCACCACCTCAACCTCAGGTCACCTCCAACAGCCAGTGGAGCAGAGGAGACCTCATTTCTACAGAAGCTGCGGATACTTCACGTTCGGGGAAATCCCGCATTTACACACAATAACAGATAATGATGCATTTTCATAATTATACGTTTCATCATAAAGACCTCAGGGGGCTCCAGGGAAAAAAACAAAAAACATCTCAGGAAAAACACAACATTTCCCGGTTTAGAAGTCTGATTTTTCAACATTGATTTCACCAATCAAAAACAATATTTTTGCTGATTTGCTGCCTGGAGCAAAACCACATTTTTTTCTTTAAACTTAGCTAGAATTCACCTTAATACATTTGATAAGTTACAAATACATTTTAAATACTGTCAATCAATAATATAATCATCAGCTGTCTTCTTATTTCTGGTTCAAATGTTGTCAACAATGAAGACAGATAGACAGATAAATGTATATATAGTTATATAGATGTATGTATTGATGTATCGATAGATAGATGTGTTTGTGTGTGTGTGTGTGTGTGTGTGTGTAAAGCTGAGGCCACAGCGCCCTCCAGCGCTAAGGCCCAGCCCTGCAGCACCAGCGTCATGTGATGCAGTCACATGATCGTGCGGGTCCACCCTCTGTTGTTCGCTCTCGGAAGCTAAAATCGCCGTTCCGACGAAATGAATGAATGAGCTTTTAATAACAAATCAGCATCGTTTCTCATTTCCCGGTGATTTTCGGACACTTCTCCCGCCGCGGCGGAGACGCGCGGAGGCGGAGACACGCGGAGCCGCCGTGAGCCGTTAGCTGGAGCTGCTCGGCCATGACGAGTGAGCATTGACTTCCTATTAGGTGTTGTTTTTATCTGGAGAGAAGTGATTCAACGCTGCAAGCATGGCCTCCATCCTGGACGAGTACGAGGACTCGCAGAACATCCGGCAGAGCGCGGCGCCGCACGGCCGCCTGGCGAGCACCAACATCGGGATCACGCACTCAGGTGAGCGCCGGGGCTGCTGGGAGCTTCCTCTGCACGGCACGCTGCGAGGGTCCGGGCCCGACGCCCAGACCTCGCTCACACACTTGTCTCCCCGACGCCAGGTTTCGTGAACGTGAGGCTGGAGGAGGAGAAGCCCATCTTCAACAAGCAGAGGATCGACTTCACCCCTCCGGAGAAGATCAACCACCTGTCCGTGTGCAACAACCAGCTGTGCATGAGCCTGGGGAAGGACACGCTGCTCAGGCAAGCACCCTTATCATAGCCCAGTGATTGGATTAGCCTCGATTAATGCCTCATCATTCGGTGTGATCGGGGTCTGTTGTGTCCCCTGAGAGGGCTGTCATGGCACTGAGAAGATAGCTGATAGCGACCTTTCCATCTTCTGTTCCACGCAGGATTGACTTGGCCAAACCAGATCAACCCAATCAGATTGAATTAGGAAGAAAAGATGACAGCAAAGTCTACAAGCTGTTTCTGGATCCCACGGGTGAGCGCGGATGATTGAGTCGTTGATTTGATGGTGACATTGTCTCGGCTTTCTCCCACATGTGACCTACGCTCGTGAACTGTCTCTTTGCTTCTACTTGGACTTCATCCTCTGTCCATGTTTTCGACACACTAGCTGTGACACAGCAGTGAGAAGCAGGGCTTTTCACACGCAGCCGTCACTCCCCTACTCATGTTTTGTTGTCTTTTTTTTGTGTGATTTATCACCCACGCAAATGTTGTAACGTAAACAATCCGTACTCAACATGTCACAAACTGCAAGCATCTATACCTCCCTCCATATTGTCCCTCCGCAGGCTCCCATCTGCTGATCAGCATGAGCACCAGCGAGTGTCTCTACCTCAACAGGAACACGCAGAAGGTGCGCAGTCTGTCGCGCTGGAGAGGCCACCTCATCGAGAGCGTGGGCTGGAACAAGCTGCTGGGCAACGAGACCAGCACTGGGCCCATTCTGGTCGGCACCAGCCTGGGCTTCATCTTCGAGGCGGAGATCTCTGCCACCGAGGGCAGCCTGTTCAACACCAACCCAGACCAGTACTTCAGACAGGTTCGAGCGGGAACCATGACGCCTTATTTGCCATCTCTGCAAGGAATTGTGTTGTTCAGTGTCTGAAATTGTAGATCCACCCATCAAACCCTTAAAGGGACAGTTGGGATTTTCTGACATGAAGGTGTATGAAGCTCCTCACCATCAGCGTGGTTCATCAGCAGTGACTTTCCGGAGTTCCGGCCCAGTTTCAGTGTTTCGGAAAGTAGTTCCGTCTAGTTGATGAAAAAACAACATGCATAACATGCAGTAACGCATTTGCATAACGAATGCTTGGCCACAAAAACTTCGCAATCACCTGGCACTATTTTCCCTTCCTTCTTATCACTGCGTGCAACTTTCAGCTGAAGGAGGCGGAAGGAGACCACTGTGACGCGAGAGTGGTGAACTTCCAAGCATGTAAACGCCATTAAACAGCTGATGATGGTGCTGGAAAATAGTGCCGGGTGATTGCGGCGTCACACTGACGTCACTGCGGATGAACAACACTGATTTGGAGGATCTCATACAACTTCATGTCAAAAAATCTGAACTAGCCCTTTAAAAGAAGCTGCCAGCTTGATTTATGTCCTAGTTTTGGCGAGCAACTAAAGAGAAATTCTCCCATGATGCAGGTCCACTCCCTGGAGGAGGACGGCAGGCCGGCGCCCGTCTGCTGCCTGGAGGTGGAGCGCGGCCTGGAGAACAAGTACTTCATCATCGCCACCACCCGCAAGCGCCTGTTCCAGTTCGTGGGCAAAGTGGCGGAGGGCTCGGAGCAGCAGGGCTTCAGCTCCATCTTCAGCCAGAACCAGGACCTGCTGCCCAGCTTCCAGGAGTTCCCCGCCAACATGGGCTACAGCGAGATCACCTTCTACACCTCCAAGCTTCGCACCTCCCCAAAGGCGTTCGCATGGATGATGGGTAACGGAGTCCTGTACGGGCAGCTGGACTACGTCAGGCCGGATTCTTTGCTGAGTGAC
The DNA here is from genome assembly GCA_903171835.1 of Mullus surmuletus. Taxonomy (NCBI): domain Eukaryota; kingdom Metazoa; phylum Chordata; class Actinopteri; order Syngnathiformes; family Mullidae; genus Mullus; species Mullus surmuletus. The sequence goes on from CAESWR010000876.1 coordinate 242,265, forward strand.
GTCCAGGTAAATATTACTCTGCAAAATAACGGCAGTCCAGGTTATATTATTTCAGATTCCAGATTATATTGGCCTGCATCTAAAATCTCCCATACAAGCAGTCCATTCCAGACTCCGCTCCAGCTCTTCTATGTAGAATATTCTTCTGTTTAAGGTTCAAATGTATGTAAGTCATTGGTTAATAATCAATGGGTCAGTTTTCTCATAACTACTGTTGCTGACTATTGTTCTCTGTTTGAGTAATATCACTTGATCAAGCCTTTTCTAACATTCCACACTACTAAATAAGTCATAAAACTATCTATGATTTGCACTGATATTGGAGCAGATCGGTATCAGCCAATGCTAAAGGCTGCAATATCAGTATCGTATCGGAGGTGAAAAAGTTGTATCGGGACGCCCCTAATCCACATTATATTCTTATTCTCTTTGTCTACTGCATTTTCCATGTCTGCGATCACACAGGTGTGGGAGTACACCCAGGAGATTGACATCAACCTCAACAAGCCCATCTCTATCGTGCTGACCCAGTTCCACTTCTTGCTCCTGCTCCATGACCGAGTCAAGGCCATCTGCACGCTCAACGGTCAGGTGGTGTACGAAGACGTCTTTCCAGACAAGTTCGGCTCCCTCAAGAGGATGATCAAGGACCCGGTGGGCGGGCTGGTCTGGATCTACACCGAACGCGCGGTCTTTCGCTATCACATCCAGCGTGAGGCCAGAGACGTCTGGCAGATGTACATGACGATGAGTAAGTTCGATCTGGCCAAGGAATACTGCCGCGATCGGCCCGAGTGCATGGACATGGTGCTGGCCAAGGAGGCCGAGCACTACTTCCAGAACAAGCGCTACCTTGAGAGCGCCAAGTGCTACGCGCTGACGCAGAACTACTTTGAGGAGATCGCGCTCAAGTTCATCGAAGTGAAGCAGGAGGAGGCCCTGAAGGAGTTCCTGCTGAAGAAGCTCAACAACCTCAAGATGAGCGAGAGGACCCAGATCACCTTGCTGGTCACCTGGCTGGCCGAGCTCTACCTGAACCGGCTTGGGCGGCTGGAGAGCGACGGCAACAGCCTCATCTTCCAGGAGACCCGCGAGGAGTTCCGCCACTTCCTCAACACCTCCAAACACAGGGAGTGCTTGTTCAACAACCGCAGCACCATCTACGACCTGCTGGCCAGCCACGGCAACGTGGACGACATGGTCTACTTCTCCGTCGTCATGCAGGACTACGAGCGGGTGATCTCGCACCACTGCCAGCACGACGACTACAGCGCCGCCCTGGAGGTTCTCTCCAAGCACTGCGACGAGAAGCTCTTCTACAAGTTCTCCCCGGTGCTCATGCAGCACATTCCCAAGAAAGTGGTGGACGCCTGGATCCAGGTGGGGAAGCGGCTGGATCCCAAGAAGCTGATCCCGGCTCTGATGAACTACAGCCAGATGGGCAGCACGCAGCAGATCAGCGAGACCATCCGCTACATGGAGTTCTGCGTGTACGAGCTGAACGTGACGGAGGAGGCCATCCACAACTACCTGCTGTCCCTCTACGCCAAATACAAGCCGGACTCTCTGCTGTGGTACCTGGAGCAGGCGGGGACACGCGCCTCCGACATCCACTACGACCTCAAGTACGCTCTGAGGCTGTGTGCCGAGCACGGCTACCTCAGGGCCTGCGTTCTGGTCTACAGAATCATGGAACTGTACGAGGAGGCGGTGGATCTCGCTCTGCAAGTGAGTCAAATATCCGTTTTGTTTTAGTTAGATGTTAAATAGTTTCTTGGTTTCTAGAGGTATCAGCAAATCTAATTGAATGCTTTTTAGCGCCACTTACAACAAATGTAATGCCGATGACCAATTGCATATAGTATATATATTTTAGACCGTCAACAGGCTTTAACCAGGTTCTGAATAGTTTCTCATCCAACTACTTTTGCTGAAACCTGCATCTTCCCATTTTTGCGATATGTGCTAATGTTCCCTCTGCTCTTTCGCCACAGCATGAGCTCGCTCACATGCACTTTGCCTTCCAAGCATCCAAGATGTGACTTTGTGCACCGGCCGTAAACAATAGCCAATTAAAGGGTTCCGCCTGTCGATCATCACACTATACTTAGACTTTATATAATTAAAATGAATTGTGCCAAAAACGTTTTTTTTTTTCATGAGCTGTATTTCATTTTTTACTGCCTCTGGACATTGAATTTATTGCTTTTCAATGCCATCTAAGGCCTTAATTTTCACAAAATCTATTTAATGCTTTTCAATGACCCAGTAATTGTTCACAACTAAGCAGTTGATACATGATCAAAAACGTATCTCTGGTTTCTCCAGGTGGACGTGGACTTGGCCAAGTCGTGCGCCGACCTCCCCGAGGACGACGAGGAGCTGAGGAAGAAGCTGTGGCTGAAGATTGCCCGGCACGTGGTGCAGGAGGAGAAAGATGTGAAAAAAGCCATGAACTGTCTGTCCAGCTGCAATCTGCTCAAGATTGAAGACATCCTGCCTTTCTTCCCAGACTTTGTCACCATTGACCATTTTAAGGTTTATTACCCTGTTTTCTCTTGTTTTTTTTAGTGAGCGAGCAAAATGACCCTCAGCATTTGACACATTGAATTCCATTGAAGACGTTGTCTTGCTCAGGCTCATTTCAAACTACATAAACACAAATACATCTACTGTTACACCATTTACTGCTTAAACGTAGGGCCCGAGCCAACTTAACGCAGTGCAGCGAGGCCCTCTTGAAATATTATAAATCACATTTTTTGTCATAAAAACCAAATTAAGGAAAAATATTCCGAATAAGAAAAGGTATAAAGGACTTCTCCCCTCCCCTCATTGATTGTTTTGATTTTCGTAGGAGGCCATCTGCAGCTCCCTGGAGGAGTACAACCAGCACATTGAGGAACTGAAGCAAGAAATGGAGGAGGCGACGGAGAGTGCCAAACGCATCAGAGAAGACATCCAGGAAATGAGGAACAAGTATGGCGTTGTGGACTCCCAAGAAAAATGTGCCGCTTGTGACTTTCCACTGTTGAACAGATCCTTCTATCTGTTCCTGTGTGGACACATGTTCCATTACGACTGCCTGATCCAGGTACGTCCTTCTGCAACTTTTTGTCCGTTTCTTCTGAGTTAAGTCACCATGTTTATTTGAAAAAAACTGATGATTCCTCACAAATGCCTTTTTTTTTTCCTTTTCACCATCTAGGAAGTGACCCCTCACCTTTCGGCCTTCAAGCAGAACCGGCTGGAAGACCTGCAGAAGAAGCTTGCGGCCTCTGCACAGTCGTCCAAATCTCGCCACCGTCCAACGCTCAAGGAGGACGGCGACACCGCCAGCCTGGGGAAGAGCAGCGCCGGCACGAGCCGCGAGCAGCTGAAGTCAGACATCGATGACATTGTTGCGTCCGAGTGTGCGTACTGCGGCGAAATGATCATCAAAACTATCGACAAGCCCTTCATTGATCCGCAGAAATTTGAGGAGGAGAAGTCCAGCTGGCTATGAATGAGACAACGGAAAGACATGAGCTCAACGTCGGCGCCTGTATGTCTGTGAAAGTGCATTTTCCGTGGGACCTTTGGATTCCACGGTTATGGGCATTCACCCGATTGCCTGCTGGTAGCGAAGTCTACCACTGTGTCGGCTTCAGTTGTTTTCCAGAGACCGTATTTGAAGCAGATCTAAAGATTTGGGCACTTTGAATGGCAGCATCCTTCAAGTTACAGTTTGGGCAATGACAGAAGATTATTTGTTGTAAAATAGCTGCAAGGTCAGCTGTGCACTGCGCTTACATGTGCCCGAAATTCTGATTTTAATGTTGGAAAGCAAATATGCACCATAACTGCATTCGGTTTGGTGCTTGTTTGGTGAAAAAACAAACTACCTGCACTTTGATGGTACTTGTCCCTCTTATGCTCAGTTCTTTGTCTCCACTCTGCTTTGCTCCTGCACTCCCTGTTTATGTAACAAAACTGATCAATAAACGTATTGCATATAAATACTGATTTGCAAATCAGCGGCTGCAGATGACAGCTTGTGCGTTGTGACGGGCTGACAACTCTGGTAGTTTGAAATGTAATAAATATTTAACAAGGAAAGTTTTGGCTTCTTTGAGCGGAAAAAAAAATCGATGTACGTGTTCAGTATCTGAGGAAGACGTCTGCAGGTCAGAGGATGATTGAATTGGCAGAAGTGCCTTCATTTTTGACATGCATGTTTCCACACCACAGCGTAGAATAAAGCATTGGAGGAAAGTTGCGGTTCATAAAATAAAATAAAAATAATGAAATATTAATTCTTACAACCGCATGAGCTTTTGTAGTTCTTATCAAAACTCAATTATATCACTTTGTATCTCCAGCTGCCTCACTTTACCTAAAACGGAGTTCCCTTGTGATGACGTAAGACGTCGCTCGGTAATCTTCGCAGCGGGCAGCCGCTACCAATCGACATCGGAACGTCATCGATGGGGTTTTATTAGATCAACAGAGTCGCCCCGAAATCGTGGAATTGTTGCAACATTACCTCATTTCTGCAAAAACACACGTTGTGGCTTCCTTCGCCCGAGCATCGCCGTCGCAGGCGGAGATGAGCGATCGTCCCTGCATCGGGGCTCGATTGGCGCGCCTGCTCATTGCTGTCCCCTCGCCATGGCGTCGTGTCTCTGCTCTCTCAGTAACAGAAAGTGGCCGCCTCTCCGCCGCTGCTGCCGACTCAAAGCTCGCAGTCTCGCTCGGCGCCGTTAACCGCCATTTTGGAGCCAGAGAACCGAGAGTCGGCAGCAACGGCGAGAGAGGCGCACACAGGGGGGGGACACGGGGGGCCGAGGTGAGACACTCCGCGGCGGACGTTGTTGGCGAAGGAGCGACGGGGGGAAAGATGGCCGGGAGGGAGGAAAGAATGGAAACACGGGGATCAGCCGCCGACACACACGGGCCGAGTCCCCCCCGCTTCGTGTCCGCAGCGCGGGCACCGGAGGGAGGCGGCGGGGCGGCGGCGGCCTCCCCCTCCTCCTCCGCCGCCGCTAGCTTAGCAAGAAAAGAAGCACCATTAAAAGGAAAATAAGGAGATAGTTTAGGCGGGAAGGCGGCGGCCTTAAAGAGACAGAGACCACGTTAATGGTGTCGGTGTCAAAGCGGCTCCGCGCTTCACCAGCGGACGCCAATAAGCGTTAGCGGGCGGCGGTTAACAAAGGGCGGGTGTGTGAGTGTGTGTGAGAGTGTGTGTGCGCGAGCGTCACCGCCGGCGCCCTTTTTTCGCGCCGTGAAGCGGGCAGTGAGCAGTGAGCAGTGAGCGCGCGCGGGAGCCGCTGCCTCGACGGTTTACTGCCAGTGAGCGCGAGCGGCTCCGGCGGCTAGCGGTCGTTAGCATGCTAGCTCCAAGGTTAGCTAGCCTGCTAGCTAGCTGGCGGCTAACGCTAGCTTGGCTCGTTTAGCAAACAGTGAGGAGCGTTTTGGAGGCAGAACGTAGCTCATGTTTTCCTCTACGTTTCAAAAAAATAAAAAAAGATGACACTCTTTGGTGGCTCACACACACGTTGTCCAGTCAGTGTGTAAATAAAGCCGTTGAATCTGCCGTGTGAGCGCCAAATGCGTTCTTTTTTTTTGCGCCCATGTGTGAATTAATGTCTCACGCATGTTTGCGTCACGCAAATCACACATTTTTGTAGCGCTCACACCGCAGCCTCCCGCGCTGATTAGAGCGGGCAGGAATCAGTGCAGTGGCGAGAAAAGTTGGCAGTGTTTCACAAGTGTCATGTCACAACATTCTCAGGCAAATAACATGAACTTGTGATATAAACATTAGCTTTTTTTATGGCATCACCCAGAGTCTCATATTCTTTTGACTTCACAAGAATAAAACTTTGAGTAAGCGGCACATATGTGGGTCAAACTGAAATATTATTATTATTATTATATGGGTATGTGTTGATGACTGGGGATTTCTTCTATTATAGGGGTTTTGACCTCTCTCTTTCTGATCATTGACCTTGGAAACCAGAATAATGCCGTATTTTACAGAGAAGGTAGGTCGATTGGAATATTTCTACACCCATAAACCGACATGCTACACTGTACTGCACAAAGGTTTACAGTTACAGTAGATTGTCAGACTTGAACGATGTGTGAAGTCATGTGATCAGAAGATGCACGCGGCGATTTAACAGTGACTGTTCATTGCTTTGAGATTTCTTATGAAATCTGGATTATGAAATGTATGCTTCCTTCGAAACCTCCAGAGTAATGTAGAAATGTGGGTGAAATCTAGTAAACACCAAACAAAGCCAATCTTGTAGAGTTCCTCGTGTCGGCCATTCTAACCGTGCCCTTCCTTTTTGTCTCCATCATTCGACTCCAGTAAAAGGTTCCTACCCGGGGCAGGGTAGCGATATCGGTGCCGCATGGCGTCGGGGGTGGGCGGCCGGCCGGAGGTTGGAGTGTCGGGGAGCTCCGGCCTGGCCAAACCTCTCTACCTGCAGCGCTTGGAGAGATCCCTGCGGCTGGACAGCTTCCTACACCAGACGGCCTCCATCTTTAACAGGGACATCACCAGGTAGGGGGGACTGGCTTAGGGGTCTACAAATCCACTATGTGTGACACTACTTTCATTGTTGTATCAACCATCACATCCGATCAGTTAGATTCACCAAACCCTCTTGTTCTAGTGAGGACAGTGATGACAGCGACGGCGCGCTGGGGTCGGGCCTCTCCCTGGACCCCTCCGCTCAGCACGGAGCTTTGACGGTGAAGAGCGAGTCATGTGAGGAAGGGGAGGTGTTGGCGGAGGGCAAGCCCCTCAACGGAGTCCTGCAAGGTAAAGGTGAGCTCCCGTAGGGGCATCCTGGTGATGAAGTCTGCACCAGTTCACCTGTCATACCTCGCTCGAGGGGTGTCCCGATACAACCTTTTCACCTCCGATACCATACCGATATTGCAGCCTTGGGTATTGGCCGATACTGATATCGATCTGATATGATATCAGCATGAATCATACATGCTTATGTTACTTGTTTTGTAGTATGGAATGTTAGAAAAGGCTTGATCAAGTGATATTACTCAAACAGAGAACAATAGTCAGCAACAGTAGCTATGAGAAAAACTGACCCATTGATTATTAACCAATGGCTTGAACCTTAAACAGAAGAATATTCTACATAGACATGGACATACATGGACTGCTTGTATCAGAGATTTTAGATGCAGGTCAATGTAATCCGATACTCTTTTTGTTTTCTTCAGTTTTTTCTGCTGATATCGGACCTGTATGCGGGACACCCCTACCTCACTCCATTATTTTCACTTTTTGTGAAAGAGGTTTTTCAGTCATTTATGAGCCTCGCTTCTCTTTTGAAATCTGCAGAACAAAAAGCGGACAAAACGTGCCCCTACAACTTCTCCAAGCTGAAGAAGAACCGAAAATGGCTGAAGGTAACAACCCGATTTCAGGAGAGCAGTCGTCACGTAGCCTCATGTTGAAAACATTCAATCCTAGACAAATGAAGTCGAGTAATCATCACGGGTCTGCACAGATGTGGTTGTTAAGACCAGTCTGGAGGATTGAACGCAGCTCTCTGTTGTGTTCAAGCGCTATTCTATTTTCAATTCAATTCAATACAACTTCATTTGTCCCGAAGGCAATTCAGTTTGACAGCAATACAAAGTACCACAGTATGATAACACACAAGTGTTCTCATAGGTGTCCTATGTCTCCAAAGGATGCACAATACAACTGCTACGCACACAAGAAAATTACAATAATGTAACAAATTAAAAATGTACTTGTAAGAAATCAGGGGCTCATTGCCACATTGATCTAAATGTGGGAATGAACCCCTGATTTCTTATACAAGTCCTTGTTTAATTTGTTACATTCTTGTCATTTTCTGTTATGCATAGCAGCTGTAAACCTCACGCGTAAACAACAAAGCACACCTTGTAATTGTGCCGTGCTTATCTGATCTCGTTCATAACCCAGAATTTTTTTTATCTTAGCCACTTCTCTTGTCGTCTGCAGAGTATCCTGTTAAGCGACAACACTACAGACTCGGACACCGACTCGGACTCGGACTTCAGCCTGTCGCGGGAGGAGCTGCACGACATGCTGCGGCTGCACCGCTTCACCCGGCAGCATCAGAGCAAGTTCCACAGCGACCGCGAGGTGCGAGAGAAGCCGCCCGTGTTGCGCGTGAAACCTCTGACCCATGTTTGCAGCCTCGGCGTCACCTCCAATCATGCTTTACCCCTGCTTCAGCTCCAGCAGTACCAGTTCTACAGCACAGGGCTCCTCTCCACGCAGGACCCCTTCTACGAGCAGCAGCGCCACCTCCTGGGTCCAAAGAAGAAGAAAATCAAAGATGAGAAGAAATTCAAGGGTGAGGGAAGAGCAGAAATTCCAGGTCTCTTGCAATCGCCGCCGGCTGGACGCGCCAATATTTTCCTTTTTTTTTGTGTGTGTGTCTTTTAGCCAAATTGAAAAAAGTCAAGAAGAAGAAGAAGCGTGGAGAGGGAGAGTTCCTGGACGAGGGCCGCCCCTACATCACCAAGGTCTTCGCCAAGTTCTCCCATGACTCTCCGATGCCGGTGGTGAAGAAGAAGCACCTGACGGTGGAGCAGCTGAACGCGCGCAGACGCAAAGTCTGGCTCACCATCGCCAAGAAGGAAATCCCCAAGGTGAGAGCGGGCCAGAGCCGACCCAGGAGGCTGATGGATGCTTTTCCCGAATTCCCATCTCAGATTTGCATTTATGTCTATTTTACAGTCTTTTAAACAGAAGACGTCTGCGAAGAACCTGGTGCTGACCAACGCTAAGAAGGCAAGTCGAAATTACACCCGGCTAATATCGCAGTTCCCTTTGAGGACTGTGGAGACTAAAAACCTTTTTAATTGTTTACTTGATGTGGACGTCACCATTGAATGGGACAAACCAGATGCATTGTTGGATTGTTTTTGCACATGTGCTAATTCTTGTCCATGGGAGGCTTTTGAAATGATAAAAATAATAGAAGTAATAAGAAAAGAAAGAGAAAGAAAAAAAAGTGGTGTACAATAACAGTAGAACAGTTAAGTAAACATTAGATTATTTAGACATTCAACTTTCCCTTTCCGTCGCCCAGCTGGCTCACCAGTGCATGCGGGAAGTCCGGCGCGCGGCCATCCAGGCCCAGAAGAACTGCAAGGAGACGTTACCGCGTGCTCGCCGCCTCACCAAGGAGATGATGCTGTACTGGAAGAAGTACGACAAGGTGGAGAAGGAGCACCGGAAGAGGGCGGAGAAAGAGGCGCTGGAGCAGCGGAAGCTGGATGAGGAGATGAGAGAGGTGAGCGGGGGATCCTCGGAGGGTACTCAGTTGTTAAAGGGATAGTTCGTATATTTGAAATTAAGTTGTTTGAGCTCCTCACCATCAGTGCGGTGCATCAGCAGTGACTTTTCCTCCACTGCGTCCCGTGAGCCGAGTTCTGGCTCGGTTTTAATGTTAGCACAAAGTAGTTCCGTTCAAAAAAAAATCCAAACTGTCCCTTTAAGTGAAAGATAATTTGCGTCCAAATGTGACAATAAATTCACCGTGTCTGTGTCTCTTTCAGGCCAAACGTCAGCAGCGCAAACTCAACTTCCTCATCACCCAGACGGAGCTCTACGCTCATTTCATGAGCGGCAAGGCGGCGGTGGGCGGAGCCGGAGGGGACGCGGCTCAGGACGAGATCCTGAAGAAGCTGGAGGACAAGGCCGCTCAGAGGCAGATCGACATCGGAGGCGGCGTGATGGTCAACATGGGCCAGGAGGACTACGGTACCACGCCGAGCTTTGTCTGTAGTGTCACAAACGGGCCTCAAGGGGGAGCCGCATCCACTGCAATGAATCAAAGGATTGAGAAGCAGATATTTGTTTACAAATTGAGATGGATGGATAGATGGATAGATGATAGATGGGTGGATAGATAGATAGAATTTAGATCGATGGATATATGGATACTTCTTTGATATCCTTGGGGAAATTCAGGTATCTTGTAGCTTGCAGGTCAAATAAACAATGAACCTAAACAACAGATACGATTGTAGAAAGCAACAACACTACTGCGATAATAATTCTGTGATAAAAAAATCAAAACCATTAAAATGTTAAAATTGTAGTCGATAAATAGGTCAGTTTAATTGATTTAGATTAATTCTCATCTGTGAATGAATGATCATTCTGAGATTTAACGAAGAATAGATAGCAGATAGAAGGGGGGGGAGGGGGAGTGAGTTGGAAAGTAGAAATAGTGAACGTAGATCAGAGGGATCATTTTTGGCTATCTGTGATTTCAGACAGTGAATACTACAAGTCCCAGGCTTTGAGGAACGCAAAAGAGGCCTACCAGATTCACCAGGAGAGAGTGAGTGGACGGACTCACACACACACACACACACACACACACACACACACACACACACACACACACACACACTAACCCTCCGGGTCTCCCCGCCCCAGACGCGGATGTTCGACGAGGAGGCGAAGGACAGCCGCAGCGCCTCCCTGCACACGGCCTCCTCGTCGCTGAGCTTGGCCTCGTCGCTGACCGTGGCCTCGGCGCTGGGCGTGGCCTCGGGCTTCGGCGAGAGCTACAGCCTGTCCAACCCGTCCATCCACGCTGGCGAGGAAATTCCGCAGCCCACCATCTTCAACGGCAAGCTGAAGGGCTACCAGCTCAAAGGCATGAACTGGCTGGCCAACCTCTACGAGCAGGTGGGCGCCGGAATAGCAATAACATTCCTTCCTCTGCGGTTTGAGGTCAATTCTGGTGTTTTTCTTGATCCTTTTCAAGTCGCAGCAGCCTGGTGTTTGTAGGGCTTTTGGGAAAACACCTGACTTTTTAAAATGTATTTCTCAACGAATTTAGAGTTGGGCGATGGAGACCAAAACTCATATCCCGATATGTTTAGGCTGAATATTAGACATGGACCGATATGGTTTTTTCAGGGCCAATACAGATTATTAGTAGTCAAGGAGGCCACTACTATTATTATTACTATTACTACTTATTACTACTATTACTATTATTATTATTACTATTACTATATGCTATATTCATTCATTCACTCAATACATTTTTTTTTATAATCCAACACTTAACTTTGTTTAAATTCCTTTGTATGTTTCAATATGTTTCAAATTTGCAATAGGTTTTTCTTTTAATCTTCGACAATAGACATCTTTGTTTTAAAATTCAAAAAAGTGCTGAGGGTCAGCAGCATCTCTTTTAAAGTGTATCTATCTCTGCTCAATAGCGATGTACGATATATATCCCGATATTGTTTCCGCAAAGTGAGCTGAATGTTCAGTCAAATATGACAACTATGACATGACATTACAAAAACAAACAAATAGGGTTCTACAACTGAATGGCTTATTAAATACAATCAATCAATCAAATTACAGATTTTCTTCTCCTTTATAACGGGCTATAATCGATATAAACGTTATGGTCTCATTCCATGTCTCGTTTAGAAAAATATTGACATATATTTTCTTACATCCATATATGGCTCAGCCCAAAGCTAGTTAATTAAAGCCTGTTGCTTCTCGTCGCAGCAGCTGCTGCAGGTTGTTTTCGGTGCGCCGGCCGCTCCCTCATCGCTCAGTGATTTATTGATTTTCATTTGCTCCTCTGCTTCCTTCCCGGCCGTCTGCAGGGAATCAACGGAATCCTGGCAGACGAGATGGGACTCGGGAAAACGGTGCAGAGCATCGCCCTGCTGGCGCACCTGGCCGAGGTGAGGCTCCGCCGTCCACCGCCGTCTCGGACTGACGCATCCTCTCAGAGCGCCTCCAATTGTGCTCGCGGCAGGTGTTGGAATATTTCACAGAGGAGGGTCATTGTTGCGAAAAAAGCTGATTTTCCGGCGTTTTCAGACCTCTCGGCTCTGCTGAGAAAGTAGAATTCAGGGGAAACTGAGTTATTCCGTGTTGGACGGGAAGAGCGGCTTCCTGTTATTGGGTGCTCACACACACACACACACACACACACGCACGCACCACCTGTTGTGTCGCCTGACTTGTTTTGGTCTTTTTTTTTTCCAGAGAGACAACATCTGGGGTCCGTTCCTGATCATCTCTCCCGCGTCCACGCTCAACAACTGGCATCAGGAGTTCACCCGCTTCGTGCCCAAATTCAAGGTGAGCGAGCGAAATTCTGAATGATTTGAATGGCGTTGTATGATAGTTGTCTACAGTCATCGTAAACTAAAACTGTCAAGTTAAAGGTGTCGCTGATGGAGACGTGGCGGTATAGTGAAGGTATCAAAAAATATCAAAAAGGTCTTGAAAAAGTCTTAAAAAGGTATTGAAATTAACTTCAAGATTCCTGTATCTACCCTGGAGATGCAAACAGTGCCGCCGCCGCTCTGTAGGGGGCAGCGTTGTACCGGGACTTCTCCAGCTTTGCTCGTGCGAGGAGAGAAAAATGATGACTCTGAGCAAAAAGCGTGTTTAAAGCGGCCTTCGACGGCTTGTGTGCATTCTTGTAAGCTGAAGACAAAACACATCAGGAGCTCATACACATACACACACACACATACACACACACACTCAGACACCTTGTTGTGCATGTTTTTCCTCTGCCAGTTTGGAAATAAATGCAGTCTCCTTTGCTAATGAGGTGTGAAAAGACCTTATTACAGTTCTGAAGATAAGCTTCCTGAGCTCTTAAAGCAAGAACGACCCAAAACAATGGAGTGGCGGCGTGTGCTGAGTGATGTAATGATGTGTAAATCGTTTCCCATCACGTTCACTATGACGCAAGAAAACAAAGCACTACTACATGTACGGCCCCGAAACTAAATGTTTTAAAGTGGTGACCTGTAATGTGATTCCGACCTCCCGGTTTGTCCACCAGGTGCTGCCGTACTGGGGAAACCCTCACGATCGCAAAGTCATTCGGAAGTTCTGGAGCCAGGTACAAAAAAACCCAAACAAAGACGATTGCAGTGCCGTTTGAGAAGAATGAGGGCTAAAACTGTGTGTTTGCATCTTCAGAAAACCCTCTACACCCAGAATGCACCATTCCACGTGGTGATCACAAGCTACCAGCTGGTGGTCCAGGACGTCAAGTACTTCCAGAGGGTGAAGTGGCAGTACATGGTGCTGGACGAGGCCCAGGCGCTGAAGAGCAGCACCAGGTCCACTAGTCTCCATTCCATCACTATTGATTGATTAACTGATTGAGCGATTAATTCTTCAGCGTGAGAGCACAGGCTTCCACCGAGAATCCAGTTTCCCATTGCTCCACTTTTGTGATTTACCTTCTTGTTTGTGCACAATATTATGGTGTACATTTAATTTAATTTACTTTAATTTGTTTTAATTTAATTTAATTTGGTTTAATTTAATTTGAGATAGTATAATTTGATTTAGTTTGATTTAATTTAATTGAGATAACTGTATTGGTGAATTTAACTTTCACCAATACAGTTATCTCAATGCACCTTAACAGAGTAGCTCGACTGTAGACCTGTGTTTCTCAACCGGGGGTGCACCGGGGGTGCAATTACACCACTAGGGGTCCAGTGGTGTAATTGCAAGGGGTCCGTGAAAATAAGATATACTTTAAAAAAAAGTCCAGGTGACTTTATTTTTTGTCCCCGGGAACTAATAAGAGAGTTTGCTATGAAAATCTGTCACTGCAGAAAAAATGAGAATGCCTCAAATTCAATGTTGCTGCCAATCATTGACCATCTGAGGCTCTAATCATAATTTAATATGTTATTTTTATAGCAGTTTATAGACAGGGGATGTTTTTGTCCTGAGGGACTATTGAGAAAGTTTTTTCTAAGGAACTCTTAAGGGTTAATTCTAACTTGGTCAGTTATTTTATTGTAAACATTGTAGCACCATAGCGATGTTTGAGTGATCCGAGTGATGAGAGAAGAACAGCTGTGACACAAACATAACAAACGTCCACAGTCTCCAGCTCACGTTCTGACGTCTTTTCAGTGTGCGGTGGAAAATTCTCCTGCAGTTCCAGTGTCGAAATCGCCTGCTTCTGACCGGAACACCCATTCAAAACACCATGGCTGAGGTCAGTTAGTGTGTGTGTGCGTGTGTGTGTGTGTGTGTGAGACAGTGGTATGCAGGGCCCCCCCCCCCCCCCCTCACACTGTGT
>CAESWR010000877.1:0-13936 GCA_903171835.1 Mullus surmuletus
TGGTTGGAGTCAAATTTCCTGGATGCATGGAGCTCTGGGTAATTTGTTTGTTTTTAATTAAAATCTAATGTGGCTTTCTCAGGGCCTGGCAACTCTGCAGCTCTGCCCAGTGACTGGGGGATATTTAATAAGCTGCAGTGCTGAAAGTTGTTTCATTAGGTGTGAAAAGGGCTGATAACTCAATAGCCAACAGCCAAACATCCTCTCTGTGTCGGTTTCCTGCCTCTTTAATCTGTTTTTCATTCTGCCTGGCATGCTGTAGCAGTGCAGGGGACTTCGCAAAAAGGAAAAAACATCCATCACTATTGGGCCTCTGAACAAACCAGGGTGACGGAGCGAGCCAGCCAGCCAGTTTGGCTGACGAAGGAGACAACCGGGCTGGAGTGAATGATAGCCGAAACACCTCGTGTGTGCTGCAGATTGAATGCAACTGTCTACTCAATTGCACATTTAGTCTCAGGAGCTTTATCATTAATTGTTTCAATCATGATACCGAGGATCTTTTCATTTATTATCGGTCATTTTATTTTAGCCTTTATTTCCATCCCTCTACACGCCCTTAATGCTGCTGGATCTCATGGTCAAAATCAGGGAGGCTCTGATTCATTTGGACATTTAGATTATCTTGGCAGATAATTGGTCCACACCAGTTTGCTGGGAAGAGCAAATGGGATCCCAGATTGGCCTTATTATCCTTCAGTGTGAACTGCACGGATGGGTAAAGGCTGAGCCTACTGAACTGGTCTCTGGAGTAATCAATATTGTATTTGTTGACATTATTAGTTCATTTCCCATTGTGATTGGCACGCGGTAAACATATTTGTCAGTTCTTTGTGATGTGTTCCGTCTATAAGTGTGATCTGTCTTCTTTATCATCCACTGACCTCTTAAAATCCAGAGCTTTCAAGCTGATTGCCTGATGCTAACAACTAGTCTGAGCTTGAAACGCACTTTTCTTGGAACACTGAATACTGCAGTGTGTTTTTCTTCACGATGACACCACTCCTGTTTTTGGTAGTGTATGAGTCATGCATGCTGTATCAGGAGCCAAATCATCAGACAATAAAAAAGAGGGGCAAGTTTATTAGTCAACACTGGGAAAATTCACACATTATCATACAATTTTAAACCATTTCCTTTTTTTCTGTGATTATTATTTTACGCCTCTTCACAAGGGGCTGAGCATTGTGTCTGATCTGGGTCATCACACCATTTTCATCTTGCAGTGTCTTTGGATTTGTCCCTGCCGAGCATGAGCAAATAACACAGAAATGTATAAATACATCTCTCTCTCTCAAAAAAAAAGAAGCTTTGAGCCTGCAGACATCGATGACCAGACCTCTTTCAAACACAGGTGTACAATCAGAACCAGGTATCACTCCCCATCTGCAAGCCAGCTCGGCTGCGTTGAAGCAGTAATCTTCTGGGCATATCATTAGAGTAAAAAAATCCAGCTCAGTTATTTTCCTCTACCTGAAAAATGTGACAGGCCAAGTATCGCATAGCCCATTTTTTCCATACTGAATAGATAACAGTACCTAATTTGCTGCCAGCGATTTGTGACATAGTTGAGTGTTCCCCCTCCCTCGCTCCTTCAGGGAGGACTTCTGAAGCTCTTACAGCAATAAGGTGACAAGTATTCCTTCACGTGTGGAGCTACATCAAACTCACTAATCCTTGTAGAGTGCAGCCGCCCACTGATTTAGATTGTCATTATGTGTTTCATAAACGTTCCACTCTGAGGTTTTATATTCAAAAAAATTGAAGAGGTGGAGGTGGAAGAGACGGTGTAAATGATCCTTTCATTACCGCTCCTCCCGCCGTATATGCTGAGTTTAAACAGGGCAGTGTAGATGTGCTCGCTCGACGGCTTTGTTCCACCTGAGATGAAAGGCTATTTACATCCAGCGATGATGATGATGGCTGGGGGAGCCTGAGACGTTTCCAGGCGACCGGGTTTCCTGGCTCGCCGTCATTTGACAGGCTTTAAGGCGCACGCTGTTAAAGCTTTGCAGACATTGTGACCATCACACCTAATTGACCAGGGGGGGCTGTGCCTTAAGTGAAACAGAAGTATAACAACTGAAGAAATGAACCTCTTCCTCCGCGTTACCACATGGACGTGACGGCACTGACAAATCGCAGGTCACCACTTTATATGTGTGAAGCCACATCATTGTCTTATTTAAGAAACACCAAGTCAGACATTTTAATGCATAAACTATAGAAAACTGGACCATAAGAATGAATAAAGCCAGAAGGAAAGTTTGGATTTCTTTTTTTTTTCATGTCGTGCTCATTCTTGTTTCATGCCGCGTTGATAAGTTGATTGCTGATAAGTGTTATTCATTTCAATGAGTAAGCCAATTAAATATTGAGTTTTATCTACTTAAATAGTTAGGCATAATTTGCAAGAGTTTAGCCTGAAAATTCTCAGTTAATAGTGTGGTTTAATTTAATTTTACACTTTTGAATATTGGATTAAAAGGATTGAAACTTTGTCTTCTAATTGCACAACTATATTGGGCTATTTAATTAGCCGTTTTTGCTGCTCAGACATGTGGATAAAGCAAAATTCCTTATCCCAGAAAATAAATGAATAATTGAAATAAATGCATGCTTAATGGCAATTAAAGTGGTAACAGCTTTCACGGCTACATTAGCAGCACTTGTCCTGGAATTGTTAGTGTGCACACTGTCAGACTTCAGGTGGGAACTGGCTTCACAGCAAATATGAAGTAAGAAAATGGAGCGAGTCTAACAGGCTCCTCTATTTTTTATGAATAAGGTCACTTATCAGTGCATGTAATGCCACCGAGTTCTCTTCATCAATTCAATAACAGTGCAAAAGTGGAAAAAAAATAGTTGGGTCATTTCTTTGTAATACACCCCTGGGCTTTTTATTATGACTTCATTTCCCATTGTAATATTGGAACGTCTCTATAATTGTAAAAGTGTAATAGACTCTAATATAATTTCATTTTGAACCCTGAATGGTCTATGCCATCTCTGCTCAATTTGAGTAGAATAATGATTTTTAATGTCCACACATGGCTTCCTGTGACCTTATTCAATCTCTGGGCTGATCAGAAAATATATTGATTCAATTACAGCGCTGATGACAAGCGAACGGAGGCAAGGAGGGAAAAAAGGTCAGCATATATTTGAAAATGTAAATCTTAACAATGTCTTTTGGGTTTCCTGGAGAAAAAAAAAGCCATTATCAAATGCCATTTGGCTCCAGTGGCATCTAGCCCTGTGCCTTTTTCTCCCACACCAATGGGAATAGTTGGAATATTTAGGATCTCCACAGTGGATTTTTCCTTTGTCAGCTTGTGAGATGTATTCAGAACATGTGCCTCTATTTCGCTATTTGCTACAATTGTGTGGCATATAATGGATCACATTATTTCTTGCGATGAACATGTCCACTATTGGCCCTTTTTTTGAGACTTCCTAATGACCTTGAGGTAATGACTCTCCCATGCTTTTACATTTGTGTCATGCTTGGGCCTTTTTGCTGCATAAACCACACTGAGAGTAAATTAGCCTGGGCTGTACTCAAACACAGAACAAAAGCCCTCAAATTCATTCCTCCTCAAATTACATGCACACCACACCGGGCTCGACTAATTATTTGTTTGGTCATTAAAAACTCATTAAATTTAAATTGTTCATTTGCATACCACTGTGTGTTGCATCATAAATTATTAATTGAAGATAAATAAATGAATTCAATTATAAAAATAAGTAATGCAACATATGCACCGACAGAGATCTTGTGCCCTTCTTTCGTTTGACATTGCGGGTTTCGCTTTTGGAACTACAATAAATGCCATCTGCTGCCCCACCACTCATTGCCATTGTCCCACCATGTGAATGAAGAGCTTAGATCCTGAAACCAAAATTAAATGTTCTGGAGTTTAGGTGCAATGCCCTCCAACGTTGAGCACTCTCTTACATATTAGTTTGTTCAAAATGTTTCTTTATTACCCTCACTCCACTTGGTTTGGATGAATTTGGATAAATGGACTTTTCTCTCTAGCTGACAAATGTTAAAGCAATCTGGCCAAAGAAAGGCAATTTCCTTAACCCGGCTCATTACCTCACATCTGTGTGTGTGTGTGTGTTTTGTGGTTGGATCATCTCCTCTCAGGGCTGAAATAATATTCCATCTCATTGCAACCCAACTCTTGTGTTTGTTTGGTTTTTGTGTTTCTTTAAAAAAAGAAACTGAGGCTGCTGCCGTTCTAGTTGCCTGTATTATTTCACTTACTTTACATGCCCACTATTTTCCAGTTCCAGGGATTGGTAAATGTTCAGCCTTTTTCAAATCACTTCATTAATTAAATGGGATTGGGAAAGGTTCTGAGCTAATGGATTAGACTGGGGCTGGCTGGTTCAGGCCTTTTACCAGAGGTCACATTTCATTTGCTGCCTATGTCAAGCGACCAGCAGCGGGGCCTCAGAGGCAATCTAATCAATGTCTGCGTGCCGTAGCCCTTGAATGAATCCATTAAAGTTATGTGGATGCATCCTGCACAGAGAGAAAAAAAAGTCTCCTGATACCTCTGATAGAAATTAGCCATGAATTAGGAGAGAGGCTGGGCTCATTCTGGACGCTAGCCAAAGCAGAATTAATAGGCCATCAGAGCCTCTTGTGTGTTAAATCCCATTTGTTCGCCCGTGGTTTATGAAAGCTCCCGCTCAGTTGCTGCAAGCCTGGCGTGAGACCCCCCCAAACACCCACCGCAAAACTTCACTCATTAAATAAAGTTCTGGGAGGAGACGAGGCAGGGAGGGCTGCAGATCAGGAGCAGAGCTGCAATTTAGGCTGGTGTTGTTGAGGGTGATGGTTCTGAGGGGCCGCACTGAGCTGGGGCTGTGATTGCATTTGGGGTTTGGATGGGCTTATTCTGAGGCCAGGAACGGAGCTAAGAGGACTTTAGCGGGACACTGGGGGGACGTTTGTCATGTGGGCCTCTTCAGCACCAACTTTATCTCAGCAGTGTCCACTAATCCCGCAAATTGATCCTCAGTGTTTCTGTGTTTAAGTGGAGGAAAAGCTCTGACCAAATCTCTTTGGAAAAGTATGTCTGAAATGCCTAAACCTATCAGAGGGAGAGGTTTCACCTCTGCAATTTTGCAAGCGCTTTGTGGCACATGATCATTATTTTCTGTATGCCTGAGAACAAGCAGCATCACATGAGATAATTACTGGACATATACTTTACCGAGGGGGTAACAGCTTTTGGCATGCCTGAGTCACAAAGCTAAAGCAGTCAGAGCTCAGATGTTGTTGCTTAAAAACAAACTATGTGCTGCTGCTTTATCACTGTGCGCTTGATTTTCTTTAAAACATGTATTTTTTCCAATTCAGATATAGCAGCAAAATGAATTTAATTCGAGCGCTTTTTTAGCACCCTCAAAGTTTAGACTGAGCGTGCCGGTAACTTCTGTGAAGATTTTCATCACCAGAAAATGTAGCCTTGGTCCTCGGTAGGTGTGGAAATCATCGAAGGCACCTGAGTGTCACAGTACTTAGTTTTTGGAGCACCTCAGTCATTTTTATTGCAAGAAAGTAAAATCTGATACAGTACAATACAATATGATATGATACAGTATACAAGACAATATATAGCAAGACAAAATGATACGATGCAGGTTTTCCTCTAGTGCCATCACAAGCTCTGAATTACATTTTGAACGGCCATCCCATCAGCCTCGGCCTAACTTTATGTTTAACAAAAAGCTCAAATGACAAACTGAAAATAAAACCCTGCCAGCTTCAAAAAGCCTGGGCAATCCCAGTATTTGCTTTTAAATCTGTCAAGTTAATGTTAAAAAGAGGATACGACATGATATTCCACATTTTCACTTAGCGGAATATCGACCTTATAAAGATCATAATGCACATCCAGATTATGATACAGTGTTTTCCTTTCACGCTGCGAAGAAGTGGCTCTGTTGCTGAAATGTCAGCTCTTGGGATACATTCTCTGCCTTATACCCTCCTGCTTTCTTAGCGAGTTGCATAACTTGTTTTCCACACAATACTGTGGAGCAGTGCTGATGCACCACCTCTCTTTTTGAAGCAGCTGGAGTATTTTCAGTGTCACAGACTTTACTCTGCCTCGACCTTTTAATGTAAAGCCACAGACGGCAGAGGCTTCTATCTGCTGGTAAAATGCAGCTAATTACACTCAGTGTGAGATTTAATTTGACTATAACACATTTATTGCGAATCATACATTTTAAAAACCTATCTTTAAACTTTACTGCCCAGCAACAGCGAGTGTGTGACGAGAAGGTTTGTGCCGGTGTTTGTGTGCTCAACAAAAGCTCCAACTCACCTTGAGAGACTTAGCAAAAATTTCAAATGAACTGGTTCCACCCGAATCACGCATCCAAGCAAAATAAAATGGAGACGGGTTAGCTCAGAGGAGCGGCCTCGGAGTGCTGCCACTGCACACACAAGTTTGCATACTCAACCCACTGGAGGGCCATTACAACTCAAGCGTTTTTTTCACAGCGCTGATAAACAACAATTCCCAGAGTCCCAGAGTCCTCCGTTGTCCGAATTTACATGAGGTTTGGGGGAGGGGGGGGGGGGGCTTTTCCCCTCATGTGAGTGATAGAGTTCAGAGCCGGTGCACTTTTTAAAAAAACATAGCAGGAAACTATTAGCAAATACATTCTGTGTTGCAGGATGTGTACATACAGGTGCGTTTGTGCGCTCGAGCATTTTAAGGCACACACGCGCCGCCACAATACCTCGCACTATACAAACGCAGTCACCGGCATGCTGTTACAGACACACCATATGTAAATTAGATCTAAAATGGCTCTCATGCTTGCCCTCTTCCTCCGGTGCCAGAGTCACGCATCATTGTCAGCAGCCAGCAAAACAAGATGAAATAAAATTCTAAGCCGTCCTGGCAGTCAAGGACACCATTCCCTCACCGTAATAGCCTGTATCGCCTAGCCACTCCATGTGTAGCTTTTCTTCATTGCTCTGGGCTTTTATTCCTGGCAATAAGCTCTTTATCACTCCTCAACACAATTCATTTAAAACCACCGTCAAGAAGCAATCAAACCTTAAGTAAGAGGATTCAAAGTCAGTGTGTTATTGTTAAGCAAAGTAGCATTACTTCATTTCCATAATGCACCCGAACAGAGATGCCAAAGAGGTAATAATAAAGAAAAGTTCACAGGAAAATAAACAGTTAAATTTTTTTTATCCTTCCTCCCCTTTTTTGGGTCACCGGATTTTAATGCAATTCTATATCCATCCGTTGTGTTTCCTTTTCATTCTGTCTCGCATTTACCTCTTTTCACCCTCCGGAGTGACATTATGTTTGGGTTAGTTGTCTCTCTGTCTCGGACACCTATGATTTAGCAATTCTTGACATATCTATTACACCCCACAGATTGGCTGTTCTCCTTTCCCTGTGTGTCTCGGCAACCTATAGAAATGACATGTACCCTTCCAATCACCCCCCCCCCCAGCCCACTTCAGAGGTCTCTCGATTCACAGGTGGTGCGTTTAGAAAGAAGTGGATTCTAATTTCAGAAGTGTTCCCTTACTATTAACTATAGCTACAGGAGAGACATCAATCTTGACAAGGTCTTTTTGAACCTACGTCTGAAAATGCGATACCATTGTGTATTTTTCACCTGCTCTCCACAGCCTGACCAGAGACGGGCATTTTCACCGCTGAGTTTATGATTTATTATGTGAATTATTTTCGTCTCCATATCCATGTCTGGGAAATGCTTCACATGTCATCATTATGCGTCTTTATATGTGGGCTACTTTGGTGGAAGAGATGCAATCAACTTTATAACAGGTGCAATAATAGATAGAATCATTGTCAGTGCCTTTGTATTGTTACAGTGTATACCTTCAAACCAGCCTGGGCCTCCAGAGGCACCTCGGCCTCCTGACATTGATGTTTATGGGTGGATTGATCTTCATTGTCATGTATTTGCTCTTCTATTGATTTTTAAATTTTACATTCTTGACCGTTGACATTAATTAATCTAGTGAAGTAAAGGGTTCCACTCTGAAGCTGTCTAAACTAACAGAAGACTTAGTTAATAGTAGCAAATTAATTGTAAAGAATTTAATCAATTTGAGCGTTCTTTATTCAAATGTATCTATATTAATATAATATAATTTATTTATATTAATATATTTCCTTTTAGGAATCATCTTTGTATGATCAATATTTCTCGCTATGCAGTGACATTTCATGGACAAAATAGCAGAGGGAGACGTGGGGGGGGGGGGGATCAACAGATTAATCAGCAGTGGAAAATAATTGTGAGCAGGAGCTCTGTCCAAAGGTCACAATATTTCGCCGAACAGCAACGATCTGGGTTTTCCTGGGTCTTACTGACTGGCTAAATCACTATTTCATGTATATCCACAAGCCTAATGTATAGGAAGCCCTGCAGATTCTGGTCATTCTAAAAATCACTGGTAGTGTTTCTACATTGCTTTAACACCGGTTGTTTAATTCCATGTCCAGCCTTCCCTCCCTCTTGTGCTTTCTATTTAATACACCAACTTCATCACCAGGGAGATTAAGGCTAATGCCTAAAGGAGCACAGCCCAAAATTGAAAAGAATTAACTGTAATTAGGGCACTAACAAATGGCTAATATGATGTCAATTGTAATATTTTTTATAATATAACCTGTAATCTCACTCTTGAGAATCAAATTTCAAATGATGCTGAAATAAGCCGGAGAGCTAAATTTGTTCTGTGTGGTGACATACACATATCAAACTAACATAGTTAAAAAGAAAAAGTTGCTAAGACCCTGCTAAAGCCCGGAGCGGCTCGCAAACACCACAGCCGCAGCTGGTATTACAGCAGATACAGTAAAAGCGCCTGTAAATTCAACAAACTAACAGTAGCTTTGTGCTTGTTGTGCGTCGCCAGCTCTGTTTGTTTTCTCAAGGCCACAGGATGTAAGCAACACAATCATCCACATGCCAATTGTCACAGAAAGAGAAAGTGAGCTGGACAGTAGTGAGCAGGAATTTATTGGTTCTGATGGTTATTAGTTGGGGTGAATTTCCCCCTCTTTTCCCACCTTCCGTTTTGCTGTTGCTGCCACCATCAGTGGTGTCGCTCTGCACCAGCGGTAATGAAAATAATAATAATGATAAGAATAGCATCACTTCAATCTCACTTTCAATGATTACATTGTTCCACCCGTTTCCGTTTCTGCTTAAATTATATTTAACTTCATCTACTGTGGTTTGCAAACAGGATTACTGGTACTTATCTGAAATGAAAGTGCATTTTTAACGCAGTTTAATAACGAGAGTGGAAAATCCAGTCCACAGCAATAAAGCTGAAACTAATTCATTTCAATGACTGTCGGCAGAGAGCGGTTCTATTCTTCATCGCGTGCCTGTTCCACTGTTAAAGACTGGGAAAAGAAAAGGCGGCAGCAGGCTATTTGTGTAATCTGCCGCAGCCTGACACAAGCGCGGTGATCAGAGGAACACTGCAGAATCTTCGTCCGGCCTCTTCAAAGACACACTCAAAGGCCACGACCAAGATCGTCAAATTCTGCAACTTTTTGAAGAGACTCAAGCAGAGCAGAGGGGTAGACTGGTGGGACAGAGGAGAGAGCACCAGCGAGTGAGAGGGAGGGAGGGAGGGAGGGAGACGGAGAGGCAGCGCTGCACGCTCCTCATGCATCTAAAGTGGTCAGCAGTTTGAACCTGTCCGTGCCTCCTGTTCCATTATGGAATAGTAACACAGGGGCCTGTTTGTTCGCCAAACACAATTAACAAGGTTTCTGCTGCACATCAATACTGCTATTTGCATAGGGTATTGATCTGAAGTCCTTATAATCACAAAATGTTAATTGCACCAATTAATTCTCAATCTGTTTGTGCCCTTGTCTGGCCGCCTTGAGCCCTGAAGGTCAGTGTGAAAATGAACTGCTCTTTGATTCTCCTCCAGGAAAAGATTTTTTCCCAAGACAACACACTTTGCTACTCCGAAATCAAAAGGCCCCACCATCCTTTATCATTATTATCATTCCCTGTGAGTAGCAGCTAATGGGTTTGAAATCTTGTGATCTGATTTGTCCTTTTAAACAAGGTTTTTCCTGTCTCGTTCATTAACCAGAAATGCCTCCTCTTCTCTGCAGAGCCACGGCTATTTACACCTCAAAGACACACTATCCCCCTTTATATCGACTAATAAGTCATTTTCAGAGACAATGTATTGCGTATTTGATTCATGGCCTGTACATGCTGGCTGGGAGTTTCCCCTCTGTCTCTGGTCCTGCTGCTACACCATGTTATTACATGCTGAAACATGACCTCCTGGTTTATTGTCTGTTTGAGATGATCAGAATAATAAGTCAGAGCTGTCCACTCCACTGCTCCACTGTCTGTGAAATGTGGGTAGGTAGAACTTCCTTTGTTCATTTCACATCACTTCTTTTCTTTTAATCAATGCATGATTCTGTATTGTTGGTGTAGAAAAAAAAAAAAAATTGCTACAAATGTACAACAAATGCAAGTGTATAAATATATGAATAGCCAAATAGTACTTCTTTAAGTGTTGGGAGCAAATTATATTTCAACACTGGCTGTATTTACCACTATTGATTGAAGCTTGCATTAATTGCTTTTCTCTCTATCTTGATACAATCAACTACAAGAACACAATTATAGGTTTTGTAATGCACTTCCACCCCCTCCACACACAGACACACTCAAGCGCTCTCCCACACACACCCAACAACATCAGTACATATCAGAAGGGCCGCTCCTCCAGTCCCCGTCATCCATGCCTGAACACAGCCAAATGACAAATGAGCCACCCTGTGTGAAAGATGAATTTCAATCCACTACACCTGTGCCACCCCACCAAATGAAAGGACTGATTGCCTGCAATTGCATATTTAAAATGCTTAATTCCTCCATTAAGAAACCTATTTACATGAATTAGGGACAATTAGCATTTTCAGACCCACTTCAACTTTGTTCGCCCCCATCCATTAACATTTGAAAGTGTCGGCTGCCAGACACAAGAAAGCCCCTCCATCTGATTTGCAGTGACCCCCTATGACGGCTGCCTGGGAGGACTTTTTCTTATCTGTCCCACCTTAAGGGAAGGGGCTGGCCCTGGGTCTGTAGCAAGTCACCTCATTATACTTAATCAACAAAAGCCAGAAAATGAAAGACAACAGAGTTAGGGGCAAAGGGTTGCCTGAAGAAGAAAATCCAAGATTCAGCTCTCAGACCTGAAACACCGTTTATCTATGGGATATTACACGAATTCCATGCAGTCATTTTCACGGGCCGCCCCTAATCGTGCATAATACGGTGGGAACGAACAACCTTTAAACTGTTGAGTTGGAATAATTGTAATTTTAAAAAGAGGGTGTATATCCAGTTATGCACCTGCCAGCCCTATGAAGTGAAGGCCACGTGGGGGACTTTAATCTGAGCCAACAGACAACAATGCTTCAGTGAGGACTGTTTGCATGTAGCCTTGACTCCTGTCTGTGGTCAGCAATTATAGCATCTGATTGAAAGCACTTACATATCCTTGGGATGAGGGTTTTGACAGAGAAAGGTTTTCATCTTCTAATGAGGATGGCAGGGCCTCTCCTACTCAGAGGAATTTATAAGGAAAAAGAGCCTCCCATCATGTGGGTCATACTTAATGTATTTTATTGTTGTGGTCACGAGCGAGAAAGGGGGGTGGGGGTGCCGGGGGCTCGTTTAATGATTAGATATAGGCTACTGTTGAAAATATAAGAATTTAGTTGCAAAGATTCTCAAATGCAGGTTTGTCTGTGCCCGAGAGAGAGCTTGTATATTTGCACATGTGTGTGTGTGTGTCTCAACAGCTCATGAACTTTTTATGCAACTATGACAATGATGTCCTGGGGTGAACACACACACACACATACAGTTTTTTTTTCTCCAACTATGCCAGTAGGAATTCTTACACACCAAGAAGCTTCGCTACTTGAAACAGGTACCAAATTGGGTTAAAATGTCCCGTTGGCCTGGTGCGCACGCAGTGAGTGGACACAGGTTTGATCCTACTTATACAATGTGATGTAATAGTGTTTGCTATGCTGGTAAGTGAGGGGTTCAAGCCCGTTTTATATTATTTATTGTATTCAAATATACTATTAACCTAATGATTGTGTCTTGTGGCTGTTACGGAACAAATGGTCACATAGCGACTCTGAATCCAACACCCAGTTAATTATAATACCAAGAAGTATGCTGATATATTTTACATCGAATAATGTTATTACATTTAATCATTTAATTACATTTCCTACATTTTCAGCTACAATAAACAATATTACTAGTGGAATATCCATCTCCTGTTAATTCCAGAAACTAAATCACTCCGCCCTGAATGAGCGTTATTGTGGATTAAACATTTTCTTGATAGAAATGCAGAAACTGAAAAAAGTACAAAGATTCAGGACCAAATTGTCCTTGTGTGTTTTTAGTAACTTGAGCCAGCCATCATGGTGACCTGCAAACTTACCACCTGTCTATTTTAGCTTGTTTTTTTATTTCTATAGTGTTTGAGTTTTGAAAGAAACTAGTATTAGACATGGTCTCAGACAGTAGCTCACAGGTTCCAAAACTGATTGACAACATAAGATGAAGTTTGTTTGTGAACTTTGTTAGTCTGAACTGTAAATGTGACTAGTGTCAAATTGTCAAGGAACCTAAAAATGATTTCCAAACTCGTCATATTCGAGGCTCAAATGAGTTGATGCGGCCAGATTTGGGGGCAACTAAAGACCAGAAGCACTCAAACATTTCTCAGCATTGCGACAACTCCAGACTAATGTCACATTTCGAGTAACAAAGGGAAGACATCCTCAAAAGAACAATCCTCAATTTTGGCTTGTGTGGCAGAACTCTACGGGCTCTTTATAAGAGCCAGCCAAGGCACACAGTTTGTGACATAAAGAGGTTTGGTGAAATTGACATTGACCAACTACAGCTAAGGAGAAGGTAGATAATTGGATTTAAAGAAAAAGAGAAATAGTCTTGTCACCTCTGGCATCTCAGGTGAGATGTTAAGTGCTGGAGGTGGCTCTGAAGTGGAAGGGAGGGGGACCTAGATCCCGCAAAATATGGATGGACGTGTGCTTGGGAGCACCAAGGGAATACATTTCAAGTTTTTCAACAATGTTATACTCATCCTCAATTTCCTCAAGACAAGAAACGGGAAACTGTGTCTCCACGCGCTCCTTTGAGTCCACATGGCCTTGGGTTAGTCTCCCAAACAATAGAACCTTAAAGTACTGGAAGTGTTGCAGTCTGAGTCACTTTTGCTCAAGTTTTTCGTGTTGGTGAGTGTGGGGGTTCATTTGTCCTGCCTGTACATACAAGAATAAATATGTCTGTCTCAAAAAATGTCCCTGCGATGCATCAGGGACATCAGCATGGAAACAGCAGCTCAGCCTCCAAACTTTGTTGTTTGATAACAACAAACATGGTGCCAATGGGGGCAGTGTGAGCTGCAAGATTTACATAGAAAACTTCATACATTTCTAGACCTCTATCTCTAAAATTGTCCCTACCAACTACTGACCCCCTTGAAGATTCACATGTATAGTACAGCAAAACCTCTCTCTAAATAGCTATTTAGGACAGCCGAATCAGGTCAGATCACAGCCGAAGTCAATGAAACACTTTACGACGCATGGAGTGGTAACGCCGCTGTTTACGCAAACATTAGCGCGAGCTGTATGCAGAAGGTAGCACCGAGGGAGATTTTCCCCGCAGCAAAGAGACAAAGAAAAGACAGAAGAACCAGGACACAACACTCATTCTAGAAGCTTCAACCAACTGTGCAAATCATCTGCATGGACATAAAGCCAACAGGTTATGTGTTGTGCTGTAACATGAT
>CAESWR010000877.1:22222-43850 GCA_903171835.1 Mullus surmuletus
GGGAGGGGGGTCCGGAAGGATCCTTGCTTCTTTTGACAT
Organism: Mullus surmuletus; assembly: GCA_903171835.1. Taxonomy (NCBI): domain Eukaryota; kingdom Metazoa; phylum Chordata; class Actinopteri; order Syngnathiformes; family Mullidae; genus Mullus; species Mullus surmuletus. Next base: position 22,262 of record CAESWR010000877.1, read on the forward strand.
TAGCCCATGTGCACCCAATTCACACACCCCTGTGACTCTCACCACAAGTGCCTGGCTGTGCCCCACCCTCTGCAGGAGCGACACTCTCATCGGGCTCCCAAAATGGGGCCGCTGAGTTTTAATCCCCGCAATCCCGTCAACCCACCCACCCTTACTTCCATCTGTCAGGAGCGCGACTGGAGGTAGAGTCACGGGGGGGTGGGCAAGGGGGCGCATCTCTTGTTCCATCCCGACGAATTTTCTAATTTCCTTTGCCTCCATGCTTTGTCCCAAATTCACGCCCCTAAACTATCCACCATACAGCCGCTTCGTCCCACCCCCCTCCTCCCCACCAGCACCCCTCTCAGTTTCGGCCAAAAGAGTAAAACTACAGGCTCTTGTTGGCCTGCAGTAACACAAACCAACAGTTTCTCTATATCTGTGCCCACTTTCATCATGTAAATACATAGATTCTTCCATATTTGCTTGATGGGTTTCACTTGAAATGTGTTCCACCCTGAGGCATTTACAAGCACTCCAATAATTCGCTGTAGGTCATATCCTACTCGCACAAATCAATTTGGACCCCCCACTCCCCCACCCCCTTATAATTAATTAAAAGTCTGGCACAAGACAGTGACGACCATATGCTGAAATCCCACCTCCTCCTCTGACCAAAAAAATTAGCCATACAGGAGGTTGTCTAAACACATTTTATGCAAATGCGGCGCTGTAGTCAAAAGGGAGAAGAGGTGGATCAAACGTGATGAACATGTGCAGCTGCGTCTGTGTGTTTTATTGACGTCACGTTCTGGAATTATCTCCAAACAGAAACCACAGGTAAATAAGACAGCAGTCTAAAAAAAAAAAGACAATGGTGACTGTTTATTTTGTCTGAATGGGCCATGAAGACATAAACATACAGCATATTAATTAGTGACACATTACATGGACATCACAGTTTTAATGGGCAGTGACAGTGGCAGATCAATTCTAATTACACATCTTCGTGCACAAACCCAGGTAGTAAGCTTTGGGGATTGCTTTCTCCTGTCCGATTATCTCCAGGAAATGAATTCAGCAACTTACTACAGCTCCATCTGCTGTTTATGCCAGTTTGAGTAAACAAAAGGTGCACACGCTGATAATAATGTTGCAGTGTCTTTGGCAAGTATCTTCAAATATAAATCACATCATTGTCTGCATATTTTATAGTTAAATCATCATCGTTAAATCATAAATAGCTTTCCATTTGTCACTATATTGAGATAAAGCATCAATTAAGGTAAACATATTTCTCCCAACAATCACCAATTTACCAAAATAAGGTCTTTAAGTACATATACAGTGCATTTATCCATACACAACATAACACAGAGCCTGTGCAGAAGCAGGAGGCCCCATTGTTGGCACTCATTCACTTCAAGATGCAAATGGGTGGATTTGAAATTCAGCCTCTGTGTGTTATGCTTGGCTACTTTAATGTTGTATCTATGCAAGGGATTATTCTCTCTACAGCGGGAAAAACCTGTGCTTGAATGGCAGTGCCCTCAAAGTAGCTCCTACTGCTTTCAATGGCCTCCAAACGAGATTAGACCCGTGGCTGCCCTCAGTCCCAATCCTCTGCATTCAGATGGAGCGTAACCAGCCTGTGTGACAGTTTTTCTGTTTTGACACTGAGTGGGTGCAGTCACTGCATATCGGGTGTTCTGGAATTGAGAGGTCAGAACAGGGAAGGGAAAAAAAAAAAGAGAGAGAAAAGAAAATCCCCATCGTTCCAGTGCAGTGTTGTGATGATATTCAGTGAAATACTCTGCAGTGTATTCTGGAAAATTTACAACAACAAAAAAAAAAGATTGAGTAAATTTATATTTAACAGAAATAATATCTATAACAGATTTATGTTTATGACATTTGGCATGCCGTTTTAAAATACTTTAAATACATATAAACCAATACACATTTAATTTTTACTGATGCACTAAAAACAGCTTGAAGTTGTAATCACATTTTGGACAAATGCTCATTCTCTTGGGATGTATTTGTACATTACCTTTTTACAACATGTCTGTTTGGATACTGAGAAAGCTCTCACTGTTCACTCACCACCACAATTACGTCTATATATATACCTCTTGCAAATGTAATAAATTAACATCCCCTTTTAACAGCAGAGATTTAATTATTCTCAATCGGCTATCGCTTTCTGTAAAGAAAAGGCATACATTCACAGTGTCCATAAATCAAGAGATGACATTAACAATAATGATAATGAAATGCTGCAAGGTAGTAAGTAAATTAACTAACAGTTTTATTAGGCGGGAGCTGTGCTTCGCTTAAACCTCCTGGGTGGCTCTTTTTCCTCAGCTGGCTCCAGTTTACTGCTTTTAAGAAAGAAAAACATTCAGAAACCACCAGTAATGTCTTTGTTTACTGGCCACCATAAAGAAAAGAGTGAGTCTGTATTGGGGCTGCTTGGCATTCTCAGACAGTTGGCGCTGTAACAGTAAGCGTTTGTGCAGCAGCTCTGCTCCATCCGGGGGAACATCGCTGTCCAGGGGCCCTTTGGCACACAGCTGAGGCTGGAGCGTCAACGAAGTGACCTTCTACTACTTTCACACAGCATTTTGTGCATATATGAGACACTCATTGGAAACCACTGCCAAAGCTTCATCTCTGTTCGTCATCAGTGGATGCGATATTCACAGTAGTGGCATTCACATCAGTGATACGCCACATAATCATATTAAAGACAGAGTACATCACATAAAGTTCACATCTATTTTTGTTGCTCATTTTCTCACTGTTTATCATGTAACCCTGCTCTGCTTTTATGGTCCGAGAGGGCTGAGGTCTTAGTTTGTCTACAGGAGCTGGTCTTACTTCCGCTGGAAGAACAAGGTCTCTGGTCTTTACTTCGGTCAGAAGCTGGTTTCCGTCCAGTACTGAGGTCATTCTTCTCCTGAGGCCTGCGCTGCTTCGCACTTGTCAGTCTGGGGGGTCTCACACCAGCGAAGGTCTGCAGGGACAAATTCATGCTCATCTTATATAACAGAATTACTTGCCACACTAATTTCAAAACAGCAGCTTGGCAACACCTTTATTACACCTTCTGTAAGAGGTGAATCTGGCACCATCTAGTGGTGGAAGATTGTCTTGTGGAAGAGTCAGCTGTGTGGCAGCATGAAAACATATAATAAATGCTGGTCAAGTGATAAGTTGGTGTTTGAAAACTGACACATGAAGTGGTATCGTTTTGAAGATGTATATCAAAACCTTGTAAGTCTATATATGTTACTGGTTAAAAATCTGAATTACGGAAATGAAAGAACAGATTGATTGAATGGGACAAGCTATAAAAGGTTCCAGAAACCTGTGTGGTGGGGGGCTGTGGTCCCTGCGATTCAGAGCCATTTCTGTGCATGTCCTGCAGGTTACGGCCGTAGTCCTCTTTAGGCTTCATGCCGGCAGGTGAGCATATGGAAAGAGAAATATGAGAGATAGGTATACTTGGAATCCATGACCATAAATAATAGATAAAGGCTAATCTATGGAGAGTTACTTGACTGCCTTAGACTGCCATTTGATCAACAATGATCAAATTATACTGATAAATCAGAAAAATGATAAACATTTTAACACATGCTTTAGAATTCACAATCACAATGAAAATCAACAGAGCTGAGAGGGCTGGAGGTCACTTTCAATAAAAACAAAAAAGTATCATTAATTTACTGCAAATGCAAACTTATTTTGAATTCGTCACAGGATATTTAATGTTTGGCAGTTTGGCAGCTCTAAGTGTGATCTGCTGTGCAAATTTTTTGACAGCTAAAATTATCGAGTAAAATAAAAGGTGGAGCTTGTATTGTACTAACTATTGATGCCATTTCCTATCAGTGCCCCCTGCTGTTAAGGAAACTCACAGAATGGTGGGTGGTGGCTAATTACCGACCCACGCCAGTCTGTTTGTTATTTGGTAGTTTTCCACAAAATGTTAGAATTCTGGCCAAATTTAACCAAACTTGTTGGTGGGGTGTCATGTGGATCAAAGAGGAACCCATTAAAAATTTGGGGCAGATATGGTAAACTTTTGTGGAAGTCCTCCTGTCAGCAGAATTATGCAAACCTAGCAGACCATTTCACCTGGTGGGGGAGGGGGGGGACGGGTGAGGAAATAACCCATCACATTTTGCCGCAAATTCGAATACTTTCCTCGGGAACTATTATATGGACCTTAGTGGAGGTCACGGCTCTTCTTATTTTATTTTGAATCCTTCCTGAATTCTGGGACTTGTAGTACCTGTAGCACTTCATGTTAGCAATCTGTTATCAGAGTAACCAGGTCTAAAATTTTAATAACAGTTCATTTAAAATTTAAATCTGGAGACAAGATTTGGAAATGTTATTACGGTTATCAGCGATTTGTTAACATGGAACTAAAAATTAGATTTACCATGATCAATAATGGCTAGTTACTTCAAACACCAGATTAAAATGGTTCAAACAGTGTAAAGCAAATTAAACCATTAAAATGTACTCGAAGTACATGATTGGGAGGAAAAAAGTATCTTAGTTCTACTCCTGAATTAGAAAATACATCAGGCCAACAGCCATGTATAGTACCACTGTGCTGGATGTGAAGAGTTTGCAGAAGCTGTTTCTTTTCTCGTGGCTCCTGCAGTTGTGTCTTTCTGTTGAAGATGTCTTGGCGACCTGGGGAGGGTCTTTGGTATCCTCAGCATAGGTAAGGCACAAGTCCTCCGGAGATGGTGTAACTATTGTGGACAATTTTAAGCATTAAATATCAGTTTTAAACCTCGCTCCCGCCTTCCCTCCTGTCACAGCCCACAATGTGATAATAAAGATGTCATTTTATATTCGTTTATTGATTTGAGTAAGAAATGAAATGGTGGAATGCAACTAAGCATGAGTTCAGAAAAACAAAACAAACCTTAAAATGTTCAAATCTGAAAGTTATTCAAATCTGTTAACTTGTCTTACTGGTTTCCTGTTCCTGGTAGTGACGCATCATCTCTAGCACATTCAAAGGCATCGCTGGCATGTTGGTGTCACCCTATTAGACAAAGCACCCCCTCAGAGCTCCCTATGCGACATTGGCTAAGTTTATGAATGCAGCAGGGAGAGTCAGTGCTTTACCGTAATCCAGGGGTTTTCTAGGAGTTGATTAGCTGACATGCGGTAGGCAGGGTCGGCCTTTAGAAGGCAAGTCAGAAGATTTTTCGCTGTTGAGACAAACTCAGATCAGTCTGAGAGTGTTTTTCAAAATCTGACCTGTTCTACAAAAATTCATGACGACAACACTTGGTACTGCTTGATATTGATCAAATATACTTTTTCTTTACTGCATATCATCAATTATTTCTTCTTTTCTTACTGGATTCTATTTATTTAGGAATGGCAATGAAGTGTCACCTGCATCACTGACAGTGGCCCAGATGGGATGAGTGTATTTGACTTCTTCATGCATAATCTCCTCAAGTAGGGCCGCCTTTCTCTTGGGTACAAATGGAGGTTCCCCACACAGCCTTCAAAAATACACATCTTACACACCCACACACACACATGCAGAGTGGTATGTTTGTACTTTTGTGTGTGTTAATACTTACAGCATATACATAATGATTCCAATGCTCCAAATATCACACCACTGGCTATAACAACGGCCGCTCATCATCTCAGGAGCTGAAATTCACACAAAATAATGCACCATAAATGCACATAAAATAAAGCTTGTGCTAATTTTTGACGCCAAGGAGTGCCACTTCTATGATCTACAGCTAGTGGAATGTGTGAACCGTAGAAGACAGCAATATAGCAATAAAAAAAGAGGTTAGTACAGCAAGCAAGAACAAAACATGTTTCACAAAGTTAGTAAGATATTTGATATAATAAGTTATTAATAAGGAAGCTAAAGGGACAGTATTGCAATCGGAATGAAATGTAATAAATTTGTACTTCTTTCCACCCTTTTTGAATATGAACAGTAACATTTATATACACCTATTGTTGACTTTGTTTCACGGTCCTTTTATGCTTTGGGTTGTTTTGTTTTATTTTCTTCTTTTCTTTTATAATGTCACTTATTCAAATAAAGAGGAACTAATGAACCTTTTTTTTTTTCCTTGCAAGCATCACAACGACACATATAAGTAGAAGGACAAATCTGAACCTTTGTTGGTCAACACAAATGATGCCAGATTCAAATTAGATAAATACAGATATCCACCGTGTTTTGAAGGATTTTGCATAATGGGTGGATGGAAAAACATTATCAAACGTGGCTTTCTGAGTTAATGCAACTATTGCCTGACCTCGAGAGACGCAGGGTATAGGTCATAGAGAGTGGTCTAAAACTCAAGCGGCCGTGTACATTATTATGCATCTGTTTTAAAAGGACACAGCAGGGAAAATGCGACTTCTCAAAGCCTGATTCTCAACAGGTAAAAAAAAGCATTGGAACTGATGCAAATTTCCTTGTAGCATTTTACATAGGAAATGCTGATCTGTTTTGTTTAATAAGTAATATATTATATATATATATATATATTAATTTTTTTTTAAATGGTTTCAACCACAACTGTATAATGTTAGATTCAGATGTTACCTGGTACATTATTAATTCAAACATGTGACACTCATTGCTTTTTTGACCCTTTGATATTTGTGGTAATCTGTGTGGCCTACCAGTATGCTGTAGAAGATACAGGTATCATACCCATATAGATAAGAGTTCCACAAGCATCTGTCATCATGTTTTCAATCCCGACGCCACCTGTCATCACTGCTAACCCAAAATCTGCCACCTGTGAAGAGAACAGGACTTGGAGTGTCAATGTTATGCATGTGAAAATGATCCATGTGTTCCGGGAGAATCTGTGTCTAACACCAATAATGATTGCTTAAAAAAGGCAATGAAAAGAAGGAGAATGATCTGGGTCCCAGCAACAAATACCATCTCAAAGTCATTTATACTGTGTCATGTTTCTCTCACAAGTTGCCTGCTTTTTGTGAACACGTGTCCGAAAAAAACTGAGAAAACAAGGGCTTTTGTGCTGTGACCAAGCCTCGTTTCAGCCGGCACACCAGGTATCGCATTGGCTGGCTTGTTGTCAGTGCAAACAACATGCTGCGCTCAGCTGGTAATTTGTTTCAAGATACATTTGACTCTTTCTTTGTACAGGTGTACTATGCAGAAAAACCAGAGGGAGTCTGCCATAATGAGGTGGGCTACTATTTAAAGTCTATGTCTAAATATAGTGGAGACAGCGGCTAAGGGAAATGTTTCCAGTGGAAACTTGTAAGAGAATGGAAGCTTTGGTTAAAACAAAAAAAAAAGACTGACAGAATCTTACCTTGATCTCAATCTGGCCTTTATGATCCTCATCAAGAGAATTTTTCATAAGAATATTCTCAAGTTTCAGGTCCCGATGTATTATGTCTGTGGATTTTTTTTTTTTTTACATACATAGCAGGTTTAAATACAATGTGAACATGGATATTTTTGACACTCATTCCACTTTACAAAGGATTCCTTCAATTTCAAACATTAATCTCTCCTTTTCAGTGAGCACCATAGAACTGAAATGTGTTTGACCATCACACTTACAAACCGTATACTGATCATTTTTTTAACCTGAAAATATGAATAATACAGTATGACATATTAAGCAAATATTACTTTAATTATGTTCACTCCAAAAAGCTGTACATGCAAGAATATTACAAAACTAGAAAGCTTTGTCCGAAAATACAAGTCCTTGTATTCAGACTGTGGTGTCCAAATTTATTTTTCAAATTTCTATTATTTATTTATTATTATTTATTTAGCTATAGCATGTGTAACATTTACTACACATGCTGTGAAAAAATTATCTTAATATATATATGTTTTTGTATGTTATTTGCCCATAACAAAGGTAACCCATAAATCACAGCCATGTTCTGCTGATGGGCTTACATCAAGAGAGTTGGCCACACTATTGAGGAACACATTGATGGTTTCTCATCACAAATAATGTGACAAGAATGGGACATTACAATACAAAATGTAATCATAACTCAACTTGGATTTGGAGTGGTGATGAAAATGCAATACGGCTGGGCTCAGGGTACATTGTTACGAAAGATACCTTTTGCACACGGTGCTGTTTGCATTGCTTACAGTAGACGGGACTGAAGGGTCTTGTTAACAAAACTTGGTGGAGTGAGAGATGGCAGGAGGAAAAAAAAACATTTCGCTCTGGGTAGTCTTCTTCAATACACGGTTTGAAGCAATCCAATTTACCACACAACAGTGTTGATGGTTTGTGAAAGGAAAGTGAGACCTGCTGGCACAAAAACCTGAAACACTTTTTTAAGAATCTCATCTTCCCATTCATTCATACTTTTTTTTTTCAGTAATTCCTGGTCTGTCAATTTCTTGCTGGCAGCAGGAATTTAATTCCAACTTTAATATTCATAACTGTCTGTATTAAATAATCATACACAGTGCAAATGAAAAAATACCAACTTTGAAATAGAGCTCAGCAGTTTTGCATTTCTTTTGATTGGCCAATAACACACTGATACAGTTGGAATCACTTCACCAGCTGCAACATATTTTTCGTGCATTGCATTTTGAAAATCATCATTCTGTTGTCTGACCCAGAGTATGGAATTTTTTGCTATGGGTATTTGTCTCTGTGCTTATCTTAATTTCTTTCTCAAAACCGTATATTGAAAGTACCCCGTGTGCATTAATGAATGATCTATTTAACTGAATATACTTTAATGTACATGCAAAATATACTAAATTGAGCCAAAGCCACATACGGCATACAGTATCTGTTAAGAGGGTCCCATTAATAAAAAAGACCCTGACTACCTAATTCACAGTGCCATTAGTTCGTGTGAGGGAAGCCAAATCAACACAGAGGGATTTTCAATTAGAAGAACAACTATTAATCTATATGGCCTGGTTTGGTCTCAGGCTTGTAATTAATTAGTCATTATGCACATCTGAAGATGTGTGGAAATATCTTTAAGTATTTAGAACCTCAAACTATAAGGAAAAGCAGGACTTCTGAGTGAAGCACGTATTAACTTAAATAATAGTTTTCTGGTATCACTCTTCTGTAAAAATGCCACACTTTACCTTATTTATCTTATTACACTATGGGCGCCACATGCAAGCACAAACATGCTGATGCGGTGTCTTCACAATCCACTGAAAGTGACTCGCTCTTTATTCATCACAAACGATGAAATGAGACATAGTTTTCGGGTAATCTGTGTGTCCCATATGAAATGCCCAAGAGTATCATCATTGGCACATTTAGGGAAAGATGTTTCCATTAAAAGTAATTAATACTACTTGCCATTTAAGTAGGTACAGCTTGATAAAACTAATATAGTATAACTGCCCTGCATTAAAAACTTTAATTTTCATTTTGTATTCAATCTATTAGAGAGAATCGTTGCACATTTTCAAATTCTAAAAACATTTGAAGGATTACAACCACCTTTTACTGCAGAGATATCTGAATAACTTGGACTAGCTAATAAACCTCCAGTGAGTGACACATCAAAATGTCATTACCTCTTTTGTGAAGGTAGGCGATGGCATCAGCTAAACTGTGAATGATATGCCTCGCTTCATCCTCTGTAAAGAACTTTTTCCTCTGCAACAGCTGCTTCAGTTCACCCCCGGCACACAGCTCAGTGACCAGATAAGTCATCTAGAAGCAAGCAGAGAGAGGAAGCACCTCACCAGCCAATTTGTGTGTTCATCAGGTTCCGTATGCCGAGATGCGTGATCATTCAAAGGAATGTGACTGACATGTTCATGTTTGTTGCTACACTCACCTTAGGCGTTTCATAGACCTCCTTGAGGTGTATTATATGAGAATGATTCACGTGTTTGAGAATTTTTATTTCCTGCTCCAGCAGCTTGACTTTTGAGCTTCCTGGCTGAAATCACAAACACTCAGATTACATGATAAACAATCGGTGTGGTTGTGGCCGCAAACAGCACTTCAAACATTTGCTAATGTAACTTTTTTTAAAGGGTATGATATTTTAGCATTAGATGGCGTATGTGAGCATCTGCATTTCAGACATCAACAATGGGGCACATCCCCCTCACCTCGGCCACCCTTCTCCACTGGCTCTACTGTCTGCTATAACGTTAGCAGCTGGTAAGGCCCCCCACGTCAGTCCAATGTTGACTGTGGTTTTCTTCCTCTTTACCATAAATAATACAGTTTGATCATGGAATGTGTTTCTCGGTCTGAATAGACTTTGGAGAGTCTCTATCTGCTGAATTCTGAGCTACTGAGCTACACTCTACACTCTCTTAGGGTTCGGTCACTCCATATGCTCGCTCGCGTACGCAGGGAGGAGTTCACGTGCACGAACATGCGCATGTGGCAGTGCTACCAAAAGAGATCATGAGCAAGCTCAGATTAACACAAACAGAGAGGGAGTGTGACTGTTGTTAGCGCCCTCTCACCATGACACCTCTGCACCTCTATAGGGCAAATAGTTGTTAGATGCTGAATTTAAGTTGAGTATATCGTATAGGGCACCTTTAGTCGCCAAATACACTCACCTCTGGTTTGCAAACCTCCTTGATGGCCCACTGGGTCTTTGTCTCAATGTGGGTGGTTTCATAAACCACCCCGAATCCACCTTGACCTAATTTTCTCCCAAATGTATACATATTCTATGGGGATAAGAAAAAATAACATTAATACATCTGTAATCTCCACTTGCTTACTGTCAGTTGGCGACAGCAGAGGATTTCCCTTGAGTTTGTGTTTAAGATTTGAGGATCATTTCCCCGCCTTGGATTACACAAACATTATGTCTTAGCTCAAGACCTGAATTTTGAAGTACATCCTAATTTCAAGAAACTGAAAGTTTTTCTGCTCTCTGGGGCTGCAGGAAAATAGTATTTTTAATCAAGTTACAAATGATTAAGTTGCTGCTGCAGTTCATTCAATCTCAGGTCTAATTAACTTGATCATTATCTGTGTGCATGCAAGGCTGAGCACTGGCTGCTTTGGATTTGGCAATGGGAGCAGTGAAACTCCCCAGTGAAGGGGGCTGTACAGCAGCAAAATGAAGTTTGATCCTCGTCTGGTGCAGATGGTGTGTACAGTGGGTGTCACCACTCAGTGTGTGACTTATTCAGTGATAACCCTCCTCGTTCAAACAGCCAAAAAATAAATAAATCACAACACAGGTCTGCAGTGGATTCGTGTGTGGAAGCTCTCTATACCATGAGGTCAGCATCATCAGCCAGGCGTATGTGTGGCACATCCCTTGCTGCTGCTGCTGCTGCTGCTGCCGCTGCGTCCCTTCCGGTCCACCGGGACACCATGCTCGTGCCTAATCCACTAACATCTGCTTGTGTCATCTAGAGATGAAAGGAGAAGGTAGTAATTATCTCTCTGAAACTCCTCGTCGAGCCGTGGGATAATGGGGCTGTCCATGACTAAAGCAAAATCCTCAGTTGACAAATAACAGCATTACTTTGACTAATCAATTAGTTATTGAAAAAGAGTGAAATTAGTTTTCAAATAATGTAATTATTGCAGATGGGATTTATTAAAATGCAGTGTTTATTAGATACCACACATGCTGGTGAATATTGCTCTGCTGTGCCCCCATTTCTACATCAATTACAGATGAATAACGGCTATGGTTCAAACTTCAAAAAGATTTGTTTACCGAATATTTCCTTGTAGTCCTAGACAATGAGCTGAGCTGCCATTACTGTTTGATTCAGTCTATCCTTTATTTCTTTCAATTCGTTTCATTTCCCACTTTTACTCTCATCAAACATCATCAAAGGTCGAAAGCACCCCACTGCTGTTAGAGGGACATCGTAGATTGTGTAGAGAATTTTTTGGGTAAACTGTCCAGAGAGGTTTTGGGCACAATTGCCCTATAAGATAATAATTTATGATAGTTGATGCTAACAGGTGTTTATTTTTGATATTTACTTCTCCTTTGTTACCACTAAAACTTTGAGCCCTTTTAGTATTTCAGACCTTCATCACATCATCTATGAGTGCGCATAAATTAAATGATGCGCAATTATGAAGCAGACTTTGAATAAAACTCATCAACACATAAACATCAACCAATGAATCTGTTTTCTATTTTCTAGATGTTTCTTGTGTAGTGCAGCAGTGAACCATATCCACACAAATTACTTAATGCTAAAAGTGCCTTTCGGCTTTCCCATCCCTATTGGCATTACATTTGCAGTTTAATGATGATGAAACTGATGAAACATAAATTATTTTGAGATATTATAAAAATGCTTTAAACGGGTGTCATTGTGAATGCTCTTTTACCCTTCTGAGGATACATCTACTATGGGCAAAATTAAGAAATATTGTAACATTCAACACATGACAGGCATTGACAGAATATATCACAAGAGATTTCATTAGAAAATACATTTTCTAGTTTCAAACTATTTCACTAATGCTGCATTCATTGCATCTCCCATGTAATTTTTTTCATCACTGGTTTATGACCAAACTGCTGTCTCTGTCTGAGCCCATATAACTTTAAGCACAATTTGCCCAGCTTGAAAAACAGTCTAAAGCCAAATTAAATGTAAAGCAATTATCAAGTGATGACTGGGAGCGATGAAGTGGATCCACCACACGCACAGCAATTAATTATTAACAAGGAAGCTGTGTCTTTAACCTCTTCACTCTGATGCATTATTTTAGCCCTGACAGGCCTCTCATAACAGGCCTGTCTCTCCCATTATCTCCTGTCTATTTTCAAATCAAAGTGATTGTGACAGCCTCTGGAAATTCCAATCACCTCAATCATAGCTCATTTGTGGAAGACAGAGGCATGTGATGAGTGTATCACTGGAGAGCTGGAGGACCGGAGAAGGGAGGAGGAGGGTCCTGTGCACCTCAGGTGTCACCAAGGCAGAGGTGTCTGGTCCTTAGCCCCGGATCTGAGATGAAAAGGAAATGGGATATCAGGGTCACGTCAGGGTGAGAAGTCTGACCTCAAAAAAGGGTCACGAAACAGTCACAAGCCTAAATTGCTTTAGGCTACCAGTTGCCTGTCTGCAGTTTCTAGGCCTGTTGCCCCTAAAACTATAGGTCAAACACATTAACTGTATATAAATATATTTGACAGAGCTGTCAGGGCTGACAAATGAAGCCAATGCGGACCTGCTAATGTGCGTTCAAATAAACGTTTCTTCTAGCAGCCAGCGGAACAATACCTGTGCTTCCGAGAAGGAGTCAACAAACGTTTGTGAGAAAACAGTGCTGTTTCTCATGTTTTTATTTTGAAACCACGATTAACATTATTCTGATTCAGATTAAACACTGCCTCTGATCCTAGATAAACCAAACATAAAATACGAGCATCCATTTTTCTTATAAAGAAAATAAATCTTGAATTTCATGAATAGCACTCACAAAAAGCAGTTATTTTTACCTAACAATGACAAACTTTACTTTACGACCTATTATGAGAAATGGAAACAGGAAACAGAAGACCTTGTGATCATGGCAGTTCCATCCGTCCCATTGTGACCTGTGCACCTAAGAACCTCAAAGTGACATAGATTCTCTGTCCCAATGGAACTTTGAAAGCCTTCCAATGTCACATCTGGACTTAATTTATTGTCACTAATTGCGAGACAATCCAAGGAGGATGCTGGTATCAGCACCAGGGATGATGCTGGTATCATCCCTGGATCGTACCAGTACCATCCCTCTTGGTACAGGCACCATACGCCAGGACTAATGCTGTATACTGGTGTTTACCATGCAATTACTTTGGCTGTTATTATTTGATTTGTGAACTAATAGCAATTAAAATACTCTGCAGCTTAACCATTGTTCAGCAACAAACCACCACCAAGACAGAAAATTACACATGGACATTCAATAATCAGCTATTTTCATAATACAAAATGAAAAGGTCTGAACCAGCCACAGCTTTGTAAACTAACCCAACACAGGGCAGTTTGTACTAGTAACTTAGAAATAAGTATTTAATTATTAACAAGGTCAAATAGTGACTATATACTTGTAGGCTGTACAACTTAACATCGTCCAAACATCTTGGTCTTTGTTCACAAGCAGACGCACTGAAAGATGAGCAAACATTGGCGCAGACCCGTGCCGTGCTACCTCGTACTCTGAGTCTGCTTCATATCCAGTTTCGGCAGGAAGTAATTAGAGCCGATGGTTCATCACAAGTCAAGTCCATACTCTCTCCATCATTCTGTCAGACAGCAATTTCTGTTTATTTACACTCTTGAGTGGAAAAAGTACGGTGCCTGCTGACTGCGAGTGTGGGGGATATTGTCGAGGCACACAAAATCAATGTCACTCTGGAGCAAAGAGAGCATGAACATAGAAAAAGTGGTTGTGGTCCTGCGTAACTTTTATTCCTTAAAACTTGTTTTTCATTAACTTAAGGTAATGTGTATTTACTTTTTCTCCCACTCTACATGTCAACAAGACTAATGGCTACAAGGCTCTTAAGACTTTTTTACTTGGGCTTTGGGAAGCTATTTCTTTTATATGCCTTTATCACGGTTTTATAGAGTGAACAGTCACTGTTACAGATAATTAACAGATTACTCTGTGATTAAATAATTGGTAATTGTAGCCTAATTCTCTTTATTAATGGAATTCAATAGTGGTGGAAGTGCAGTGAGCCAAAAACACCCGCAGCAATGCTGCGTCCTGGAGAGAAACGACAACCAAATGTTGTCTGTTTCAATCTCAGTTGCATCATAAACATATTACACATTGTAATTATTCAGCAGGTTCTTTAGAAGTTTGTTTTCTTCAACAGCACAAGCAGTTGAATAAATTAGGTTTACAAACCTCTCCAGTTGTAAGCAACAGCCACTAAAATATGACCTGAAAATCAAACAACAGAGTCCTACTAAATGCAATTAAAACGTACGCTCAATCCCTTTAGCTTGAGCCCAAATATTACATTTTCCTCCTGTGAAACTTAATCATTTATTGACAGCTTGGCTTTGATGACAAATGATAAACTTCACAGTCCTAATGAAGCGTGGAATTACATTACCTGATGAGGCAAGAAATTGCATGTTTAGAATGCAAATATAGAGCTCATCTACTTCACTAAGTTATGAGGTGAATCCTAATATTATGCAGTGAGATTATCAAAGCTTGTGGTCTAAATGTAATATACCAAGAACGCATCGACATCACGCCTTTACTGAAGCGCTGTAGAAATGCACTCTTATTTGCTAAGCGATGGACCTAAGAAGCTGGAAGTAAGAATCCTACCCACCAAAGTATGCAGTATTTGGTTTGCTTTTGCAACGGGTCAGTGTATGAATTTTGAAGGGGAGAGACTCCCTCATTGATCATTTCTATGATAAAACAATACTTTCATAATCTATTGGTGTGTGACAATCACATCAAATGTTTGTGTCCTGTTCTACCATGTGGACAAAAAGCAATTCAAACATGAATGTGGGAAGAAGCACCACAAACAAACAATATATATGTATTAAAGAGACATATAACTGTAACTGTTTGTTTGTCTCTTTCAGGTAATATTCCTTAAATTCATGTTATATAAAGAAGAAATGTGTTGTGTGTTTCCCTGGGTTTCGGGAACAAGGGTTACATTCCTGTCCCGACACCGAGGCCCACGAGTAGTGCATGTCGTGTCCCAAGAAACAACAAATCATTTACACACACACACACACACACACACACACACACACACACACCCTTCAAGAATTCCCTCTGTCTTCAATGGTCATGTTTGATAAGTGTCAATTGGCATGAAAACACACTGTCGCCAAAAGGAAGCAAAAGATCAAATTCCGCCATTTGCTCAGAGCACTCCACATGTTGCTGGGAGATAAGAGGCCGACAAATTCAAATTTTTCTCTCATTGGTTTAATCCTGGTTAAGGCTAATCTCTGCCCTTGCTGGGCTCAGCCTTGGGAAGCCAGGAGGGCAGACATCTGGAGAAATGTAGGCCATAGCAGAAACAAGAACAAATCAAGTTCCATTCAATGACATCCCCGGCGCAGAAGTCAGCACATTTGTATGACACGCGTTCACACACACACACACACACACTTTAACAGCTGCTGCCTACAGCCTTTATCATAAATGGCTCACTGTCAAACAAACACCCTCACTGAAAGCGTGTGTGTGACCGGAGCAAAAATATAAACCAACTAAAAAAACCTCTACAGACATCACTGTTAATGGACGATACATAAAGGATGACAGCTGAGGCTCAGACGGTAAATAAAGCTTGTGAACAGGTAATGTTTGTCTAATCTCTCTATAATGATCAGGAGCTACAGTGTCTGGGGGGAGGGGGGGGAAACCCCGAGACCACCGCTTCTAAACTCCAATTAAACGTCGTAGGGAGTTTTGGGGGTTTTTTTGGGAACAGATCGAACAGAAAACGAACTTTATGGCAGTATTTTTTTTTTTATTCTTGAAGTACCTAACGCTCCCCTCTGCATGCGTTGTCATGGCAACAAAATATGAAGCTGGACAAACGTCCGTGCCGGTCTGTGCGCGAGAGCAAACGCGAGTTTTGGCGCCAAAAACACGTGATTAAAAACGACGCCTGGTGTTCAATAACCCCCCCTCAGGTGTTCTTACCTCGTGGAACGTCTCATTTCTTGAGTCGCCGGAAAGTTTCACGGCGGTTTTGTAGCGGCACCAACGAGGGACAAACTTCATTAGACGACCTCGGTGGGGTGGGGGTGGGGGGGGGTTCTTCCGTGTCCGGGCCTGCAGCGCCCCTGCTGGCGACCCGCGGCTCAGGCGGAGGGCGACCTGACAGCCGCACTTCCACTCGTGTTTCTCCCCACTCGGTGAGCACTGCTTGTTCTCGTATTAAGCGAGGGGGGTCTGTGTGTGTATCAGGGGCCGCGTGAAACGAGCCCGGTCTGTGGTCTCCATCTAGTGGAGGAAGTGGTGAGTGGAGGCTTTCACTGCCTCAAGTGTCCATCCATTATTCATTTTGCAATTAAACCAGTGTTTCCCTCTGAGAAAGAAAGAAACGAAAGAAAGAAACGAAAGAAAGAAAAGTTCTTCTTAACAGTAGTTTGCAATTGACACCTGTTTCAAACAAATCAAACTTACATCCACAAAAACAGAGAAAAAAAAATGGGCCTGATTTATGTATTTTTTCCACATCCTGTAAGTTTCTAATGTGTTGATTTTATTTTTTGATTCGAGTTCTAATTTAAAATGTAACTGTTCCCCTTTCATAAAAAAAATGATTAAAAAATGAAAAGCAGGTCAAAACCTCCCCCACACACACCAAAACAAACCAGTTGCAACGCAAAATGTACAGTAAATCAATGTATTGCATCTGAGAATTTCAGGAACTGGCAAAACTATTACAGACATCAGAACAGTTTTTGCAGGAGATACAATGAAAACATCTGATCTCAAATCTTTGGCCTGCAGGACCGGCATGTTGTTTTCTCTAAAAGAGATGGGCCGAATCATTCCTCTGTCACAATCTGTCACATCAAACAGAGGTGATTTAAACAGCAAATGTTTGAGAGTCTGATATGGCTTCAGTTTAATTTACCGCAGCCCTTTGAAACACTCAGCAAACATCTCAAGCGTCCAGTCTGCAACATGCTCGGCTTCATCCATTACTGCGACTGATTCCGTCCATCAGACGGACTTCCGCCTTTTACCAAAGACGTTATTGATGGGTTTGACCACCGACTTGGAGCCGCTGTATCGTCTGCGGTCTGTGCGCTGCTTAAGGTCCTCCTTCACATGGCGGACGAGCTTGGTGAAGAGGTTGGAGATGTCTGAGTAGTCATCGGACGCTGATGCCTCCTGGACGTGGCAGCGGCTCTCCCTGGCCAGGGTCTGACCCTCCTCCCCGCTCACACGCCGGGCGGTGCAGAGGTCCCGCTTGTTCCCCACCAGGAACACCGGGACCTCCAGCAATCTGCTACAGAGACCACCATCAGAGTGAGCCAGGTCGATGAAACGCTCATTTTATAGTGCAATTTTGGTTTGGAGATGTATCATGATTGTTGTTGTATGTTTTCAGTCTAGTGAGGCGGCCCGTTCACGCTCCTTTTATATATTTCAGCGCATTCAGACTATTTTTCGGCCTCTACGTGACTCATTTGCTTCACCTGTGTGTATTCCCATCAGACCTGAGTTCACATAAACAAGAACAATTGATAGAAAGCCTTCGGGCATTATTTTATCGAGCATGTTAATTAATACACTCCATTAATTAACTTTGGAGGAGCTCTGAGAGTTCTGCCATGAAAAAATAATGAAGTCAGAAATGAAAATGTCCTCAACCCGGCGTTCACAAAGTGCATCTTGGCTCCGTGACTCTACAAAGACAAAGTTCTTTCCACCAGTACAGTCCCAGTGCACCACGCTGGAATTTTCACTCTTAATTGCAGCATACCACATTGATCCTCACCCTGATATGCCCATACACATTCATCTCAGGAATGGGACTCATTAGCTGATCAAAGTGAGCCCCCCTCGGCCCGCCGCCGTTCCCAGCAGAGGACAACGCTTGCTCACCCCTTGCAGACCTCCTCCCGGGCTTCTTTGATCTGCCGCAGGACGCTTTTGGCATGAAGGAAGGACGCTCGGTCACTGATGCTGCAGACCACCACATATCTATCTACCCTGTTTACAGGCTCCTCCAGGGTGCACACGCTGCTCCCAGTGTGATGCTGCGAAAGGTGGACGGGGGCGGCTTGTTTGACAACAGGAGAGATGAAAAGCCGAATACACGGGATGCTGATACTGACGAAGCCTTGTGATCCGTTAGGAACATTTCCACATTTTCACTAATTTGGTAGTTTTATTTGATGTTTACATGAAATTCAGAATGCGTTTTTTTGTTTGTTTTCCTGAAATTTTCACCTCAGCTCCGATAATAAATCGAGTAGTAAAAACAAAATCCCGATACTACAAGATGGCAAATGACCTTATTAAAACCATATCATTTAACCATACCGTTAAATTGGTCGGGCTCGCACTCAAGTACATTCCTCAGGTCGCAGCCCTTTGCTGGTCTTGGAAGGAACTGCATCGGTCTCATGTAGAGTTCATGACAAAACACTTTTACTTCCTTCTTGCAAGTCTTGTAAAGAAGTCCAAAGCCTTAGTTCCATACCAACCTCAGTGCTCTCCGCCGGAGTAACCAGGGTCACAACAGCAGGACGCTCCCTCATTCACAAACCTGGCTTATTTTAACTTTAAAGTGCGGCACAAGGAAGCTTTTATGAAGCTCTGAGAGTCAGCAGGCTTAATTAGTCACAGCACATTGTACATCAGGGACAGAGAAACGGTTTCCTGAGACTGCAGTCTTTCACTGTAAAAACTTTTAAACTTTTACGGTAAAGCAAAAAGCATGTGTGCTCTATGTAAACATCCTCTCTGGCCATGTGCAGTTTCTACATAAATCTGCGGAGGCAGAGTCAGCTCTCAGCTAAAAGGGCGTTACTGCACATGCATTAAGGCAAAAACATACAGTAGTTTATCTTGTAAAAAAAGAACTGTGACTGTTAATCACCAAAGAAGCTTTGTTTATTCCCGTTTACCTTTGAACAAGGATCAAACACCTCCAAGTTTAACTGTCTCCCACCAATCAACAGCCTCTTATGGCACAAAGAATCTGCAACAGATCATTGAGAATATGCTTCAATTGTTTTTCAGAGAAGTGAAATGATGAAAATGAGAGACTCCTGTACAGCGAAGGGATGTGTGCAAAGCTTACACAGTGACAGCATGGTGCCAGTTTAGTCAAATTATGGAAAAATGACGACCATAATTACGGTGCTGCATGATTGCTCAGAGGGAGCAAACAAGCTAATTAATTTAAGCCTGAAGTGGAAAGGTCTGAAATGTTATATCCTTCTGCAGACTGTAATTCTATTACCGTCATCCAGCCTTTAAGATAAACACTGCATCACAGTGAAATGTGCACATCATTGATATGAGGTCTGTGTGAAAAGACTGAAAAGAGGATTTAGCTGAGCCAATTTAGCTATAATGCAATTAATGTGGTGGGGGGGCCATCGTGGAAAACCCACCAAGAACTCTATACATCTCTATGTGATATCTTAGTGTGATATGACAACATTACTGCTTTAATAAGTATATTTACATACTGGAACTGGAAGCATACTCAATAAAGCGTCTTTTCAGAACCTCAGAATCTCACCAGAACAGCTGGAGGGAATCAGACAGCAAGAAAGAAAGAAAGTCAGGCTGGAAAGTGCAAGAAGGAACCCGACACTGATGCAGTTGCACTCAAAGTAAAACTACTGAAAATGCAGCACTGAAAGCTGGAGGTGATCACAGACCTCATTTCCACCATTTTCGTGCACCCTCAACATATAGAAGTTACTTGTTTGTGCATTTAAATCTGTGATTGTATATTTCAGCCTTTTCAAATATAGTGAATTGCATTTGAAATATTTCTTCTTTGATTTTACCCTAGTTTTGTTTTTGTTATTTTCTATAATTTATTGCTCTTCTTTGTATGTTTTTACATGTACATGCTGCTGAAGCACTGGATTTCCCCATTGTGGGATAAATAAAGAAACAGTACTTCTACTTCTAAACAAGAAGACTGAAAATCTTTGTTCATCATGTTTGGTGGTCCCTCAGTAAAAACATTCTGGATTAAAATTGTTGAATCGCTGTCACGTATAAATATAATAAATAAAATAAATAAAAAAATCATGACTGTTAATTCTTTTTTGCCCAGTAGCTGCTCTGTTAATAATGAAAGCAGGATCTAGTGAAATTACACATAATAACCTCCCAGTGAGTGGTTGGAAATCCTCCAGTTAGCTTCAGGGGACACGTTCATGTCAGAATCGCTGCTTTTACTCAAAATTGAAACAGAACTGGTTAGTTATGAGCCACAAACTTCCCGTGGGAGCGTGTAGGTTGTACTTCATGCACACTATAAAATGCAGGACTCTGTATCAGACAATTACTCGTTTCCCTTCCGTTTTTTTTGATGCTCTTTCTTGCACACTTTAGAGAGAAATAAAACATCAGAAAAGAGCAAAAGGCTAAAAATCACCAGCTGTGTGATTCACTCACCTGTTTTTCCGGCACCCTTGCTGCCCAGCAGAGCCAACTTGATATCAGTCATGATAGTCAGTTGGAAGGGATCTGTTCAGACTCTCCGTCCTCTTGTCTTTGTCATTATGACCTCCCTCTTTCTGAGCCGCACACACATGTAAGCACGCACACGCACCAGAAGAGCTGCCTCAACACTGTGTTTTTCAAGGGTAGAATGAGTGGAGTGTTGACGACAAAAGCGGCATTTTATGTATTTCAGTAGTTGCATTCGAATTCATTTGAACTGAAGCTCAAAATTTTCCATTCACAAGTTTTTGTTGTTTTGGCCAGTCTTTGAGTTGTTTTACAGCTCTTAGTCAGAAGTGGGTTTTTTTGCAACGTTGCTTCATCAGAGAACATAAGATTTCCAAATCATAGTTCAACACAAATCCTCTTTAACTGTCTTTAAATGTCAAACTGAAGATCACAAAGCACAGATTGTTACC
>CAESWR010000877.1:44702-57243 GCA_903171835.1 Mullus surmuletus
TAGTGCAGTGGGACATTGAACTGGAACATTAAGAACTTCATCACATAGGGGCTTTATTATTTCAGGTGAACAACAATCCAAAAGCAGTCCCTTGTTTTGGTCTTAAAACTGTACGAACTCCAGAGTTCTGATAAGTATTATCCTTGTATTGTATCAGCAAATATAAACCAGATATCCAGATACCAAAATCCAGGGGGAGGAGATATTGTGCTTTGAATACAGCTTCTGAACTTCTCCCCTGAAATCTGAAGCACAATCACAGTATTGTTTTCCAATCATTTCCAGCAGTGTCTTCTGGGTCAGAAGCCAAAGGGATGGGCAGCACCATGACAGCAGCAATAGGCGGTCTGACTCTCCATCACCTCCACTGATTTATCACAGGATTATAGATTCGATTTCCACTGAAACAAAAGTTCAGTTTGAGTTGAAAGGACATCTTAAAATTGTGACTTAAGTGGGGACTTAATACTTAAAGAGGATAAATATAATAATGGGCAGAATACACCGATTTTCACCCTAACAATGAGCAGATATCATTGTTTGCCTGTTGCTTTTATGTACAACAGAATTAATTAGTATGAAAATAACAATTTGCAAAAACAAAAGTTTTCACAATAAATTGAAGCACAACAATATTTATAATATTTATTATGTGCAATTAAAATATTCCTCATTTTAAGAGACCTCCAAGAACACCTTAATGATCCCTTGGTCCCTGGAATTAAGGAATTAAAAATGTGTCTCTTGATTGCATGTGTTACAATTCATATGTGCATTTGCTGTGGCCCACTGTTTTTTGTTTAGTTTAGTTTTTTTAAGGGAAAAATAAATGTCAGTATAGTATATTACGTCTTCCTTCACGACAGAGGAAGCATGACTACATCTAGAACAAAGTGACAGTTAAATACGGCATAATAATAATGAAAGCTTGTGCAGTTATTACTGTTAAAGTCAAAGTACAGTGAGCTGCAGGAATTAAGTTAACATGTATTAAAAAGAGAAAATGTGCTACAGCAGCAGATAGTATAAAAACTCTCTACTGAGTGACTCTACAGGTCACATGAACAGTTTCATAATTAAACATATAAATACCTTAAACTCTTATTAGGCCTGAGATACTTAAATACTAGAGAAACATTTTTCTTCAACACTGATGCAACCGAATACACAAACTTAATTAATGATTAAATGTATTCTTAGAAATTAGACACAACTGACTAAAAGTTCATTAATGAGTTACACTGCCTGACCTGCATCCACAAATCAATATCAATATGAATATCAAATGTAAAGAATACTAGAATCACTCACTCTTGCTGCTGCCCCTTAAAGAAAGCTATAGAAACAAATCATTCTGTGTAATTAAACCTACGGAAATGTCCAGCAATCACTGAGTTACTGAAAAGGAAGTGACAAATATAATAAAATAAAGTTTTATACAATGAAACGTGTAGAAATATGTTGGTCGTTTATCCAGGTGGTAAATATCGAAAGTGCTGTGTATAATGAGGGCTATAGTTTCAGAAAAAGTCACTTAATAAAGACACAGAGTGAGTTTACGGAACATACACCTAGAGTACAGCATTCTTTTTGTACAACATAAGAATGTAGGATCTGATATGATTTCAGGTAAGGTACATCCAGTGCATTGTGGGAACGTTATCACTTGCCAAATAATGAAATGAGATGAAGTAGTTCTAGTCAAACTGACAAACTCTGCCTGCTTATACAGTGTTTATATCTTCATTACAAGAAAATTACCCTGTCAGTTGAAATCTGCAGATATTCATTTGTTTTGTGTCATTACAGTTTAGTTTCATTACATTGAGCTGCCATAAGATGGCAGCACCATGGTATTATTGCAAACCACAACAGAGGGTTATGTTTAGTTTACAGCACGGAAACACAGTCAGAGCACTGCAGGCAGCCAACATGTAATCATGCAAGACCATGGCACATTCTTGTGTCAGCGATTCGTTTCAGTTGATTCCGCGCTGGCTAGAAGTGATGTCTCCTTGACTTGAGAGAGTTTCTCCTCTTCCTCTTCCTGTGACACTGCTCCCTCCTCTCTGGCCAGGGGAAACCACCCTCGGCGGTCCTGCAGGCCTCATCGTACTCGTCACTGTCGCTGTCCACCTCGGCCACTTGGAAAACTCGCTCTGGAAAAACCTCCTCCAGCTTGGCAGTGAAGAAAGCCTCCAGGCTGCGGCCCGCTTGTGCCACCTCAGAGTCAGGCTGCGGTGATTGAAGGAATTCCCCATTAGAGCAATATGGAAGGACAATTATGAATTTTACAGCACTGTAAAAACCAAGTATGTCCTTAAGGTACCTCAAGGTTATACCCACAAACTTCTTCTGCCACAGGTTCTTAAAAGACCTTGTTTCAACAGCAGACCATGAACACACACACAGGCTGCTGAGATGTAATATAACTTACGTAGTTGAACTTTGCACAGTTGTGGAACATCAGGTAGAAGTCAGCCACAAACTGGTCAGGCGAGTTATAATGCTGGCTGTTCCTCTTGCTGAGCTTGGCTCGGATCACAGACAGGTCCATGGGCCTCTTGATGATCTGATAGTAATGACGAGCCTGCAGGTGGAGGCAGTGGCATTTAAGCCTTTTATATGTAATCCACCCAGCCCACTCCACTCGAGCTCACTCGGACTGAATTACCTCCGAGCTCTCCCTGCCTTCAACTGTGGACAAATCTGGAAATAAATCACTCCACTGCAGTTTGAAGAAAATGACGGCATGCCAGCTGAATTATAATGAGTCCAACCTCCCACTGTTTGTTGTGAGAACGTTAACATTGATGGATCAGTATTACATACGTTGTGTTGATTGTGGAACCAAATATGTGGTTAGATTAAAGATTACAGCAGTCCATGTGTTTCACTCATATTTAGAATCAATACCATTCTTGCATGCCAAAATGGAAGCAGGACGGAACACAGCAACCTGATATACAGCAACCATCTTCGATGCCTCTCATTTTCAAACCTAATTATTGTCATTGTTTGAAGCTTTCACTTCATTACATCTATTCTGGACTCCTGTCCGGACCAAACCCAAAGAATGGGTGCTTTTCCCCAGAGAAATGGCCTAGAAGTTTCCATGGGGTGGAGTGCCTGTGCCAAGGACACACATAAAATGTATAAAATGCTACTGCGGTGGGCACCCCTTCATGTCTGTGGTCGAAAACGGGCCAGGGTTGGGTGAGAAAAGAATGACTCCTGAAAGGACATCAACAGTTCAAAAACTCAAGAATTTCCTGTTTCTGTTCTCAGTCTAGCTAAGCTGCTTTAATTGAACTATGAAGACCCCGTGATAGACAATGACAGCTGGGAAAGGCAATCCCCCCCCTGCAACCCTGTTCAGGTAATAGGAAATGCATGGATGATCACAATGAATGGGAGTTTGAACCGAAAGTGGACTTTATCAAAAGAGTGGTCACTCACAAGTGGGCTGACGGGCTCGTGGAAAGGGGCGCTCAGAATATTACTGAGGATCAGAAGAGTCAACTGCTCGCATTTCTAAAAGTAGACATGACAGAAAACAGCTATGAATGCCGGGTAACATGAGAACATGCCCACATTATAAATTAATATTGAAGAGGCTTACCCTCTGGTCGCATGCAGGCAGTCCATGATGTGATGTGCGCTCCCCAGATCTCTTCTCATTCTCACAGTCGTACTCGACCTCCGGCTGCACAACATTCCTGCACAGGCTGCATATCCAGTCACCTCTGGACAAGAAAACAAACAAGCATCGTGTAAAACAGGATGCCAGAGCACCATAACAAGATGGGTTTCAGTTGAGTATGAGAAGCTTACGAAGGGAAGCTGAGCAGAGATGGGATATGACAAGACAGATGAAAGACTTTTGGGCAGCGATCGCAGCAGAGCAGGTCGCCACCGATCAGACACACCGCACAGAAGTCCTCGCTCTCTATCTCTGCGCTGTCCTGCTCGGGCCGGACCTCCTCTGCCCCCCTCTGCAGAGTGGGATTTGCAATGAGAAGGGGCCTCTGCCCAGGTCCAACAGGGGACTCTTCCTCCAGGTCAGAGCGGAGCGGTTGCGGCTCGTCCGTTCTCAGTTCGGCCTCCGATTCTTGCTCCGACTCCACGTAGCCCTGCGGGTCCAGAGGCTGATCAGACACATCTGATTCCGTCTCTGGCTGAAAGCGGGGGTCATATTCAGGTTGGGTGTCTGACTCGGTTTCACCATCGGCTGATTCGGCATCCAGCTCCTGGCCTTCATCAGATGCTGCTCCCGAGGCTGATTCTGGGTCTGCCTCATACCCCAGACTGGGCTCAGAATCCCCCCCCAGGTCTGCTCCCTCACGGGACCCCATCGTCCCTGCGGCCAGCGACTTCTCCTCGCCTGGACATTCAAATTCACCCTCAGATGAACTCTCTGGATTGGGGTCGGATTCTGGTGAAGCGTCCGAGTCTAACCGACAGTCGTGTTCCTGATCTTCCTGAGAAACGTCCGCTTCTTCTGAGACTGACCTGGGATCAGAGTCAGAGTCCAAATTGTGCGCGGAGCCAGCGTGTGGTTCATACTGAGCATCAGAGGGGCAAAGCGCCGCGGCTTTACAGGACCGGAGTCTCCCACGGCTGACGGAGTGTGTGCAAGTGTGCCGCTCTGCATACGCTGACGCCAACAGAGCGGTCCTCCTGGTCTCAGAGCCCCCAGCCGCTCCCTATGGAAAGAAGATTTCCATATTTGTACAATTAAATACATCTTTGGTACTTATAGGTAAGTCATGTATGATATGGGGTGGGTGTTATTTAGCAACATCTATATAAGCAACCTCTAAATAAGAAAATCTTGCCTAAATGCAGGCATATGTACCTTTTGTAGATACATTCTAATATTCAATTTGGTGCATGGTGTGTTTGCTGCCATGCTTGTCTATATAATATTAAAAAAATAAGGAATTGAATGAAATGTTTGAAGTTTGCACCATCTATCCCTGAGTCGTGGGATCAAATTTGTGAGAGGAACAGAATATTTGCTCTATTATGATGACAGCAACCTTGACCCTTGACATTTTGATAAATTAAATAATATTTTTAGGGCAAATGTATTGTTTCATCATGAATGGCACTCTGTTTTTTACATGATAGATAGTGAAGGAATTATAGCATGTCACCAAAAACACTAACAAATAATATTAGCATCACCATCAATTACAAAAAACAATGACTGTGGTGTTAGAAGAATCTATTACGAAAACCAGCAAAAGGCCATTATTGTGATCTTGAAATTTCTTTACATACATCTGATGTTACATGCCAGGTGCTCTTCTGGATCGAAGCATCGCTCATCTCCGTGGAGGTTGCCGGTAAAGGGTCACTCTGCCGTCTCCCGGGTGGCGGCAGTTGGGAGACGAGGATCTTGAGGCGCTCCAAGCAAACTACTGGAACTCTGGTTCTTCCTGCCTCTTTCTCAATACCTCTGTTGCTTTGGAGACGAGCACAGCACAGATGCTGAAACCTGTAACTTCCCTTCATGATTCTGAGACTGATGTATTGTGGAGCACGTACCTGTTGTGAGTGTCCCTGGATACTCTGCACTTTTCCTTGGTGTCATCATCAGCCTCTTCATTTAAATCAGATTGATCTAACCAAAAAAAGCCAGAACGCATTTTGTTTAATTAAGGATATGAGAAAAAGTTGTACAGTATATTGTTTATTTTCCAGTACCTGGCTCTGTCTTGTAATACAGTAATGGCGAGCGGGGCCCCCTGGTGAAGGCTCCCTCAGAGGAGTTTTCTTTGACAACGCAAAGCACACCATCTGAAGCTCTCCTCTGCCTGGGGTCTGCACTGTCACACTAGGAAAATAAAAAAAATAAAATAAAAAAGCCTTTATTGTGCTGAATCACAGTACTTGCTAAGATGGCTATGTCAGTCAACATATCAATCGTACAAATGATAAATATGCAACAATATTACAGGCTTCACTCAACTTTCGTATAAACAGGCTTTGAGTAAGATGTTATTTTCATATCTGATCTATAGCAGTACATGTCTTCTGCATCTTACGACTGCAATCGTGATATTCTCTTTGACAGCAGCAGCGCTGGACTTCCTCGGCGTGAGTTCTCCCATTATGACGTACGCTTACCCTATTTCCAGCTCCTGCTTCTTGTCTGTGAGCACATCCTGTGGGCCTTTCAGTGTAAGGGCTGCCGGCTGGGGCTGCCAGTTCTGCAGGGATGCTCTGGGAGCGTCTCTTCCTTCTTGTGCACACTGAACTCGGGCTGATCCTGCTGCGCTGAACGTCAGATCCATGTTCGTGGGCTGTCATGGACACCTCCAGGGATGTGGATCTCTGTCAGACACGCGAGGTATTGGAAAGTGAGCCATGTTTGGAGCTGTATCACATGCTCGCATGCACCTGTTCACGCCATTAACAACAGAGAGGAACAGTCTGTGCGTTCAGAGGAAACAACTTGAGTGTCAGGCACACACAAACACACACACAGACTCACAGAAAATGAGAAAAAAATAAACCATCACGCAGAGCCTATTCGGGGGCTTATTCAAAACCATCCTTACAAACACAACTGCAAATATTGAACAGGCATTGAAAGGATTGGTTACACCAGCCGCTATGGTACGTAAATACATATGCTCCTCTGCTCACCCTTTCTTTTAGATCGCAGTTTAACTTAAAGTGTAGAAAAGCTCCTTTAAAAGCCTCAGCTGGGTCTTTGGCTAATGAAAGCAGGAGGTCTGACAAATCATTTCACACCAGCTTTTTTTCTCTTCTTGCCTTCCTCTTTTTTTAGTGACACCATCATACATATTCAGGTCAGGCTGACAGGGAGCACATGCTCCTTGGTATCATGCGATTAAAACACTTACCTGATCCATGCCCCTTGGGAAAGGTGTGCAGGATTGTGAGTGCCGAGTAAAATAGACTCTAATCCGTCTCTTTGGAATGATGGGGGATGTAGGAGTTTATCTCAGGGTGCTCACCAGAACTGAAATCAAGCTGCCAGCCCTCGTTATTCCCTCAGCGACTCATTAATGACGGTTTAAATACATATACTACGGCGCCCAAGAGGTTTGATGTCATATTCAGATGCCATAACGTGAAAATGCAACAACAAATCTTGATGCACCGAGAGAGGTGATAATGTGGTTGTATAAAAAGCTCTGGCGTCGAGTGTGATTGTGTTGAATGGCGCTCTGCTGGATTCTGGGATGCTTCGCTTTAAACTGCGAAGCTTTAATTGTCAGAGCACTTCTCTGTTTTCCCATCATCCTTTCTTCATGAAGTGTGTTCCTGTTGTACCATCTGTTTTCGGGCTGTCAGCGGTGGGAAGTCATCATTCTGGCATTACGACAAACGGCGCTCTCAAATATTTTGTTGCTTGATCAAAACTTGATCAAATCCCTTTTAAAACATTCCAGAAATATAAAGGTGTGCAAAATGATATGTACCTATACCACAAAATTACTGTCTTTGCAGAACTGTGATCACATTTAATTCCTATCATGTATCCAGTTAGGAAAATTATAATTTACACAATTCCTTGAAATCCACATTATTCAATCTTAAGTATATTTTCACTATCTACTACCTGTTGTCTGCTTTGAGTCCATTACGAATACATCTGAATGAAAAAGAGTGTTATTTCAAAGATCGATAACCAGTGAATTATCTAGCCAAAAAAAATCAAATACAACAAATGCATCAAATACAAGAACTATATCAATGCATAAAAGTGTCTGAGAGCTGTTATATCTGCCAAAGGGGGCATTAGTAAGAACTATGTATGGTGCTGTCCAAAAAAATCGAAACATGGGTTGCAACCTTTTAAAAAAGCCTTAACTGTAGTTGATTTCTTTATCTATTTTCTTTAAATGAAGACAGAGGTGTAAATGTAGAGAGTAAAATTCTCTATTTATGGAAGATGAAGGAATGCCAGAAAGAACTGGCTTTGGCTTGCTTCAAAGCTTGTTGATTGTTGGCACAATGTCTGACTTTTGTTGTCATAGCAAGCGTTTGAACATCTGTGCTTTATAGGAAATGGCCTCGAAACTATCAGACACATTGTGGGTTGTGAGAGGTGTGTATAAACAACATTGTATGGTTAACCAAATGAGTGAGGGTGAGTCATCAGTTAGGTGAGAACTTTTTGAGTACAGCGAGGCAGAACCACGTGTGAAACAAAACCAAGAACGAGGTGCATGAAAGGCTACAGCATGTGAAACTGGCCGCTGTTTTAACTGTTATTCATCGAAAACATTTATCATTGGTCAAAACTTCTGTTATTCTTCTGTTGCTGATGTGCTGTTAATAGGAACCAAGCAAATGTATGCCTGGGAATCCTGTACCATTACCCAACTGAATAATACCATAATGTACTGAATTACATGATTAATTTTCCATTTTTTCTTCAATAACATGGGGCATATTCTTATATGAGTAATTCTAATCACTGTTAATGTTTCTAATAATAGAATTATAAGCAAAGTTTATTGCTAACATTTAATTATATGTTTTAATAATCACACTTTAACTTTCAGATGTGATATTTCTGCACCAAAAAGAAAGTTTCAATTAGGTTCCTCTCACCCGGCCATTCCTGTGGTCTCTGAGCATCAGTGCCGTTCTGGTCCTCGGCTGCTCCCTCCTGTCCTGTTGCAGCTCCTCATCCAGCAGCTGGTCGTGTTCCGTTTGTCCATGAGCCTCGTCCGTCCTACTCTCTTCGGGTGTCCCACTGCGTTCCACATCTGCGTGGCCGAGCTCCTGCTGCAGAGCTGCACTGATCAACACCTCCTGACTGATTTGGCCCTGACCTGGACGGCGCTGCTCTGAGTTTGGCTGAGCGAGGCTGTTTGAAAGACTTCCTCTCTGGTGTTGGTGATACAGATAAGATTTATGCTGAGGAGGCTGAGGAGGCTGGGAGGCCGCAGACTGCAGCTGAGATGAAGGTCCGTGACCGCAACTGAGCTGCACGGATCCCACGACAGGGACTGGTGATGTGGAGGGGGGGCACTGTGGAGATGGCTGCAGGGCTGAGGAGCTGCTTTTGTCCCAGCACCTCTGGCCGTGTTGGTTCTGCAGCAGGGAGGAGGTGAGCACGGAGGGAGTAACACAGCCTGAGCTGTAGTGTGCAAGTGAGGCCCCGAGCTGGCTCTTGTCCAGACTGGGTAGGTCTGGCTGAGAGGGGATACCATGCAAGCAGCACATCTGGGGTTCGCAGCAGGCCTGGTAGCCACAGCCTGACTCTCGACCTCGGTGACAAACTGACGGCAGAGACAAGCAGGTGACAGGCTGAGGCCTTATCACACTCGAGCAGGACAAACCCTGAGGGTGGGTGCAGCTTCCTCCCTCCACCGTCACCTGGCCTGCAGAGCAGCACAGTTACAATAAGGGCTGTGCAAAAAAAACAGCACTCATAATACTACAATAGTCTGGAAATAGCTCAATCAAAAAAAGAAAACTTTTTACTGAATAAATATACGGTGTGTTTTTCTAGATACCAGAAATGGAAGCTTCGTTTCAAACTTTTTCTGTAAGTCAACATGCATTATTATCATTAATGGTCATATTCCAGTTGGCTACAGTGACATTTTACCTAAGGAGGAGATCTGCTTGGTCCAGTAACTCGCATCCCAATTGAATTTAATCTTCACAGGACTCCAAGAGTCAGAATGGAGTGATGACTCAAGCAGCTGCTGCATCTGGAGTGAAATCTGAGAAGAAGAAGCACAGATTTCAAGTTTAGGCTAATCCTGACATCCACTCCAAAGGGGAAGTCAGAAAGGGAGTCAGGAAAAATAAACGTACTACTACTACCAAATAAATGGTCTTGATCAAGAAAACGAAATACAGACATTAAATCTATCTGCATATCTACTATATTTGATTTGCTATCATTTCTACAAATTAAGCTGTCATGAGACCTTTTGTAGACTGTTCTACCTGAGCAGATCTGCTCTTCTGTGTGCAATGCAATATTTCACAAAAATAAATGTGTTGGCAATGCCCCGACCCTGCCCCCCCCCCACAGCTTCCCCAACGTTTTCAATATGTGTGTGTTGTGTTTTGACAGTGGACATCTGCTGGCCGCGTACCAGCGTCCTGCTGAAGAGCACTGGGCCTCGGCAGTGGTGGGTCATGGCCCAGGTGACGAACTTCTGCACATGGTCCAGCTGCCCGCATATCTCGATTGCCCCCTGCAGCTGGTCCTCCAGACGCTGCTGGAAGTCCTCTGAGATTTTCTGCAAGGAACCCAACAAAGTGTGCACAGTTACACACAGTTAAACCTGGGACGCAAATCAATGTCTCCGCTATTGGTTTGTTGGTTTTTGGTTGGGGGGGTTTGTGACAGCTGCTGCTCCTCAGACGTTGGCCTAAACAGCTTTGACAGGTTATTACAGACTCGTTTGCTCACTTTCAGAACAGATGACATCACAACACTCGCAGGTTTGGAGCTACGAGAAGAATGAGAAGGAAGGAGAGGGAAAAGGAGAGGGAAAGTCATTACCTCCAGTTGCTCTATTAATAGGTTAGCTCGTTTGTTAAGCTCGTTCATCATAATCATCTTTGCCATCTTAATCTGGTTCTCCGCCTTCCTGTGCGCGATCTTCACTCCGTGAACCCTACAAAGACACAGAGAAGAAAATAAATGTCTCGTTCCTGGCAACGCATCCCAACTGATGACGATTGTCGTGCGGTTGGAGACGCTGATGCACCGAGCTGTTTTCTGTGTTGAGCCAACCTGTCCTCTATCTGCTTGGCGTTGTTCTCCACAGCCGACCTCCTCTCCTCCACCTGCACTGTCAAGCTCTCAAGCAGCCAGCGTTGGTCCTGCAGGGCCTTCCCAATCTGAACTACCCTGATCACAGCCACACCACACAAAAACTTCATTAATTTATTCCTCATGCATGAATAACACTGGCACTGGATTTGTTTCCCCCTGAGGATGGGACATTACATGCGGGTGACCTTAGAGGCCACTACTGTACTCCAACATCACAGAAAACAAAAGCCCATGAATACTTAATAGGTTCTGAGGGAAATGGGTGCGGATGATAGGAGTGACAGCGTGTTTAGAGAAGCGCTGTTGCTCGGAGGAAGTTTTTAACCTGCGCTCAGCCCTTCTCTGCAGTGTCCTTGTAAGGAGTATATGAGGACTGACCTGTGGGTTTTGTGGGAGGACAGGTGACAGCTGCTACAGCACAGGAGGTCACATGATTCGCAAAACAGCTCCAAGGGCTCCTGTCTGTGAGAGTGGCACATGAGGAGGGAACAAGGATACGACCCCGTGCCTACAGAAGAGAGGAGGGGGGGCACCGTCAACATGCAGCTCACACCCTGGGCAAGAGGAGTAATGACATCAGCGTGCCGCATTAAAACAAAGGCTGTAAACGCTCCTCTCCGGGAGATAACAAACACTTGTGCTGGTGCGGCGCAGTCTGCCGCAGCACAACTTTAACGTTATTAGGCAACTATTTTAAGCTTTTGAAGAAGGGAATAAAGCTTTGTATATGAGGAGTTGCTGGGTGATGATGCGACGATGTCCGCATCAGAGGCAAGTAACAGAAAACCTGCTTCACAAACAAGGATGGAGGCTGTGAAGATTCCAGATTACATTAATCTTAAAGTTGCTTTTATTCATTTATTTTTTAGCTGAGGAACGTAAACACAGACTCTCCAAAACATGTCAGACATTACTACACAGTCTCTTTTTTCATGGACCTCAAAACAGAATGGAAGAAAATATGGTACAAAATATTTTACAAGCTATAATATCTGCCAAAAGGAGTGTTTCCAATTTAAATTAGAATTCTGTGTGAAATTTGAACAACATAAGCACTGATTATGTATGGTGTAAGTTGGAGCATGTGGTCCAAACTTCAAATCTATTTATTTATCTATTTTTAACGCGTGGAATGAATTTGCAAAAATATGTGTTTTATGTTCAATATGCTCCAAAGGCATATTGCAACTAAAAAAGTAACTCGGAACATGGACACACACAAAAATATGGACTCTGCTGAGGTTCCCCATTACATTACATTGATTTATTGCATAGCTGGACTATCAAACTACTTTGGTGACATGGACACGGCAACTTTTAATGTTTCATAAACATACTGTCGTGTTCATTGCTTTTGTAGAGGACAAAATTAAAGTGATTAATGAAAATGATACACTTTTATGTTCGAAATCTTTCACAGCTGATTGTGTCAAACCGGCAGAGCAGTGGGTGAAGTGCTGAGGTTATATGAGAACACTATATATCATCCCGAAGTGCACTTCCATAATAAGAGAACATTCTGGGAAATCGGGGCGCCAATATTTTTGCATTTTGAAGAGTGCAACACAAAGCACACCAATATGTGTTTCTTTGAAGCACCGGCAGCTACACACACACACAAACAAACACACACACACACACACACACACACACTCAAAAATACCTTTCATACTTTTCTAAATAGGCCACAGAAGAAACTGTTGGCCCACAGAATGTCAATCTAACAATAGCTTGTGGAGGCTAATGAAA
>CAESWR010000877.1:60326-94012 GCA_903171835.1 Mullus surmuletus
GGGGGGGGGGGTGTCTGAGCCTTTAGCTGTGTCACCCCTCGCTACTCATTATTTAAACTGATTTTATACAATTTTTTGTCAAATCAAAGCAGTTTGCTGAACGCAAAGGAGGGATGCAGGAGGGATGAGGAAGAACCAGAGTGAGATTTACACTTTCTCTTGCTCTTAATGGGGACAGAGGACAAACAAAAGAGTTTTCACTCCTCTCACTTTGTCCATAGTGAGGACTCTGTGCTGGCTTTTAGTTCTTCTCACAGAAAGTTTGGCCAGCTCAGAGCACCATTCTCCGTAACACACACCAGTGCCCCATCAAAATGATTCTTTAGCTGTTTTAAAGTGAAACACTAGCTTTTTGGAGCTTGAATTCAATGTTAATGTAAGGAGAAGTAATTATTGCAACACAAGTTATTCATCAACACGTTCAAAATATGCATGTGAACGTACGTCATTTTCTTTTTTGCTGTATAAGAGTACCTATGTATATTCAGACATGTCCAGTTCAGCACTATCTGTGATATGTGTATGTGTTTCGTTTATGTTTGCGAGGCAATTTTGTTTTCTGTCATGAGAAAAAGAGGCATTGGTCATTTCCTTTATCAGGTTTAAATGTGAGTATCGGATCCATTCTTATTCAAGTCCAAGCATATCTTGACAAAATACTGTTACATTTGACTGTTTTTCAGCACTACAAAAGTGAATGATGTGGATTTAATGTGTCTGCCTGTTTTGCCCCCTAAAATGCAGCTCAAAGCATTCTAAAATTGTATTTAAGAGTAAGATAATTGCTTGAGCAATACACGTTTTCTTTACTTTGAAATCATATTGGATTTATATCAATAAACATCCCTTTAGTCTGTCTGTATTCAACTCCAAATCAGTGTTTTTCATGCAGCATGAATTGCCCCAGTGTCTGAAACTCAAACAAAATCTAATCCTGGCTTCCCTGCAGAAAGTCAGTGTGAACTTGAATTTCTCTCAGACTGGTTTGTCACTGACTTCTATGACATGTTATCCGTTTGGCTTCACGTTCCACCTATTCAGAAAACTGTCAGCGTGACACTAGTTTATTAAAGCGCTCTCGAGTGAGTGAAGAAAAAAAAAAAACCCAAACACGCGTGTCAGTCAGAGGAGCTGCCCACGCAGCCAGCGGCTCCGCAGGCAGCAGCGGCAGCAGCAGCAGCAGCAGCGCATCACTGAGCTGCCTCATGTTCTTTTTTAGAAAGTGCGCAGGAGATGACGCCCCTGTCGCGGCATCGTGGTGCAATCCACGATAGAACAGGACACGCGCAATGTCAACACGCGGGACATCTCCCCCCCCCCCCCCAAACACGAAACACTCGCGAGCTGTGACAAAATATTTGCACAGCTGATAATAAAATCTCCTACCAGATAGAAAGCTGCGTGCCAGTCCAGCAGAGAGCAGCCCTTCCGCCGCTCCGCCTCTCGCTCCTGCAAGCTCCGCTGCGTGGGCGTCCGTCCACGCTGGGGGGTTTGTTTGTGTTTACCTTGACCCGCTCGTCCCCAACTAGAGATCACTTCAGTCGGATGTCGCACTTTGGCCCGGCCAAATTTGGATGACTGCAAGTCTCGCAGTTAATCGTGAGATTTTAGAATCGCTGTGTGGCAACCACGGGCAATATAGACACGGTCCTGACTGACGTTCCTCCGAGCCGAGGAGGGGAGACGCTCAATTTAACAGGGATATTAGGGCTCATCAACAGTGATGCTGCCCACGCGTGGGACAGCTCCTTAAAGCATGGGTACTAGAGCAAGGAAGCTAAATAAACATATTATATTATATCATGTTATATTATATATAATATTATAATATTATAATCAGACAACATTCACATTTCATTCAAAATATATTCACAGAAGTTGACTGAGGACCCCTGTGAGAAATCAAAGAAGCCCACTTTGAGAATGACTCGCGGAGAATTGCAGTTCTCCACAAACTTCCATCCTGAAAACTAATCCTCTACAGAAACACACACATACCCCAAGGGAATTTGCTAAATACTACGTACAAATAACAATTAATGAAGAATCTACTTACAGAACAAGACGGGATGCTGGATGGATAGATGCTCTTTTCACATGTATGCCCAAACAAGATGTTAAGTTTTATGGAAATGATCGAGGTATAGCACACAAGCATCATGATGTTCCAGAAAATGACCAAAGCTGCTGGTTGCAACATCTTTTGTCAACAGAAAACCAGAAATGGCACATTCTGCGTTACTGAAGGGCCTTGTCCAAAAGTGACAGCGGAGCAGTTCAATTTGGACTGGACCCTCCTCTCACTTAAAACATCAAAGCTGAAAATCAACCAATGATACCAATGCTGTGAGATGAGTGGATTCAATGATCTTTGGATCTGCTCTGTACTACACAGGTTATACAGATTAGAGATGAGACCTGATGAGTTGAAAGTGGCCACTGCAGGTTCATTGTATAAAGGCAGAGTGTGGTTACTTGGCATCAAATCCTTAATTGCTAAAACTGACATGGACAGGAGACAACATGGTGGATGGAATTACCAGTGAGACTCTCAGTTAGCAGAACTAATAACAGCATGCAGTGACAGCCAGGAGAGTGATATGCACAGACGTAATTAGGTTACCAGCAGCATGTGGTCTGCCGGTAAGATTGTAAAATCAGGGGGTAAAATTTAGGGGGTATGTTCAAAAAAGGAATATTTGTAACCTTTCAAACTTACATTTGATTTCAAGTCTGTTACAAGTCAACAGAAAACATATATGAAGCATTGTAATTATTATTTTTTTATTAAAAGATTGCAAAAGATTTTATGAACAATCACAATCGCTTTCTTCATTGTCATGATGCATGTACAGTTTTGAAAAGATTCTACACTCCTTGAACAGAGGACAACACTGTGAAATTATGTAGATTGAAAGCATACAAACTGTACATTTATGCCAATATCAAGTGACACATATATTCCTTTAACACTCTTTACACCTTGACGTCAGTGGTTACTCCGCGGCTCACTCGCTGTGTACCGTCCTCTATGTCTCTATCTCATGCGATACTATAAACATACACTGAAGAATATCACATCCATCTTACAGTGAAATATGTACAACTTTACACACAAAACAGAGTGAGTTGGGATGATGAAGAGACTTGGGATGCCAGGTCTTCTGTTTGAGAGTAGGACTTCTTCCTCTTAATTCTTTTTGTGAAGAAACTTCATTTTACTTCCTAAAAACAGTCAAAGCAGATATATCAAATTACGTAAAATGTAAAATACTCGACAATGTGTTCATTTTGGATAGGGTATTCCCAATAAAGCAAAAGAAAGGATGTGTGTATTTGTAAAAGTACACTCAGTAAGATATTAGTATTTCTAGCATGTGGTTTTCTGTGTGAACAAAGCGCAAGAAGCAGGTGAGTTACATCATGTTTCAGCAGATGAGCACGTATAATACCGGGTTAATAGTTGATGTGAAGCCCAAAACTAATCAACTGTGATCTGATCTCACAGTGAGAGAAATTAAAAAAAAGAGTTTTTATAGTGTTTTAAGTGTTTAAAGTAAACCAGTTTTGATGTTTTCAAAGTCTTTGAGCTAGAGTCTGAACTTTTTATGTTTCCTGCAGAACTCACCAAGGCCTTTGAGGAACTTGTTGACGCCACTCTGCTCTGTGTCTGGCAGCTCTTCCAGATACTGATCCACCCTCTGCTCAAACAGACCTGCCACAGATTAAAATACAAAAATCTTTAATAAATAAAAAAAATGGATGCTGCAATGTCTCCAGCTAATGAGAGAACATTGACCACTAGGGGTCAGTGCAGTCACTTCAGCTGTACGTTCATAAATGAAATCATATTACAGGGGCAGAGGAAAAAGTGCAGCCTTTTCCACCCAATCCATGAGGGAAGAGTCGCTGAGGGAAGCACGGCTCACCTTTAGCCCGAGTCTTCCTCAATTCACGGTCCTGAATGAATCCCGCAAACATCTGAGACTCCATGAAGACACACAGGAAGCGGCGAATGCTCTTGGACGCCACAGACTTGCGGAACGCCTCTCTTTGGAAAGTGCGCTCGCCACGCTCGTTCTGAGTGATGAACAGCGAGTAATGACCGATGGTCTCCAAGAAGAAGCGGATGAAAGCCTCTGACACCAGGCTGTTTAAGGAGTTATACTCTGCAGACACAAATGACAAGAGAACATTCAGTGCTGCTCTGTTAAATGGATACTCACGTTGAAGTGATAAAACACACGACAGATGCTGACATGTTGAGAAGAGATGGTTCTGTGGGTCTTTCAGTAGCTTGAGCACAGCTGGAAATCAGGAAGGTAATTTATGAAGCCATACTGTATGTACAAGAATCTCCACCTGCCGCTTGTGAGTTGCCTCATAATTACTGCTGCTTATCGTTTCTTCCTCAATAGTGATGGAATCAAAGTAGCCAAAAAAATGAAAGGCTCACTGAGTCCCATCGGACCTGCAGTGTGAAACCTTTAGTGCAGGTCTTCAATCTAATTAAATTCAGTTATACTCATCTTGACTTTCCAGATCTACTTTACTGTTATTTCTTCGTGGTCTCTGAGAAGTAAATAGTGCCAAATATTACAACCCAGGGATAGTTGGGATTTTTTGACATGAAGTTGTATGAGATCCTCACCATCAGTGTGGTTCATCAGCAGTGACTTTTCCCCCACTGTGTCCCGTGAGTGCAGAGTTGAAGAAAGTAGTACCGTCTAGTTGCTGGGGTCACACGAATACAGCGTTTGGCTCCAAAAAACAACATGCTTTCAAAAGAGTAATCCATTTTCAGCAAAAACGTCTGACCTAGCAATCACCCGGCACTATTTTCCCTCCCTTAGCACTACTGTGCGCAATGTCATCAGCGGTTTCACGTCGTTTACATGCTCGGAAGAAGACCACTGCGATGTGTCTCTCTCGCATCGCAGTGGTCTCCCTCCGCCTCCTTCCTCCTTTAGCTGATGCAGTGACCAGAAAGGAGGGAAAATACTGCCAGGTCAGACGTTTTTGCGGCCAAAAATTCATCATGCAAATGGATTACTCTTTTGAATGCATGTTATTTTTTGGAACAAAACACTTTATCCATGCAACCCCAGCAACTAGACGGTACTACTTTCTGTAACAACCGGGCGGGAACTCCGCTCACGGGACGCAGTGGGGGAAAAGTCACTGCTGATGAACAACACGAAGCCATGTTTGTGTGGCATAATAACATTGTTAAGTCACGCTTAAACTTGACAGCAAACGCCTGAGCAGGTTGTGGTTGACAGGCAGCGGATAAAGTGATTGTGTTAGCTGTTGGGTCAAGGTTTTATTTTGGAAGAGATGTGGAATGATTCAGCCAGGTTCAGGCCCCCTCCCTGGTGAATGTGAAATCATGAAAATGTGCACGTTGCTCAAAAAGAAAGAATAAACTAAGGAATGTGCAATGTCTTCATTATTATTTCTCTTGCATGTCCATATTCTTAGACACAATTGTAGTTAAAAAAGAAAAAAAAGGTTTAACAAATAATGCTACTATTAATCCACAAGGAGAAGTTTACAAAGTAGGGATTCCCACCATGAGAGTCAAACTCGGGCCGCCTGGGTGAAAACCAGGAATCCTAACTGCTCAACCATATGGGAGCTTGCACATAGATAAGCCCCACAGATGTAACTTTGCTAAAACCTATCCAAAGCCGGTGTTGTCACTGAGACATCACAGGGAACGTGAGCCTAAAATGAACAACTGCTTACAATTACTTTCTGACCTCTATATCAAAACAATAGTTTGCTTTGTTGTGCTCAAAAAGAAGCAAACATGACTCCTTGTTCTCACTGGCAACAGCAGGTGTAAACAGAAATGAAAGTATTTTAATAACAATCTTAGCATCTGTAAAAAGCTAACATAATTGGGATATTTTGTTACGGAACACCAGATGAAAGATAAAAGTAGATTTCTGCAAGTTTAGTGTGTGCAAATGAAGTGAGTATTTTTTTACACCACTCTATACTGCACACTTGTGGTCAAACTACAGAAGAGCAAGCTTGTAAAGAACTTAATGAAGCAGATAAAGATCCATTGTGAATAGAACTGAGGAGTAATAAGAGACTGCAAACATATACTGTCTTTTTTTTCTTTACTTCTTTTTATACACGGTTGTTAGTGGGTTTGTCTAAACACACCCTTCATATCTCACCATTACAGTATAATAAGTCACCTTCATTCAACGTATCCTAGTTCACACCGGGAAAAAAAACGGTATCATTCCACCTGTCAGGTGAGGCACGGTGACTCACAGTCATTAGGCGTCTCTTTGGAGCGACTATGTCGTCATTACCTACAAAGGCTTTGACTGTTACAGAAACTGTTGCTCTAATTAATTTTTCAAGGGCAATGATTTGTCGCTTATTCACCTTCGTCTGACTCGCTGTCAGAGTCCTGATTGATGATGTCATTCCTCTGCTCCAGTGCTTGTTCGAGAGCCGCTTGAAGTTTCCGCGGCAACAGTGAGGCCTCATCGTCCATCTATAAACAACCAATAGCACGGCGGTAAACTGATGATATTTGGAGGATAGATTTAAAGGCAGAAACACAGCATCACATTTGTAACTTGTAACACATTTGCTTTTTTCTCTCATATCACAAGTTCAAGAACAAACCTGTCTGATGAAGCGGTCAGTTCCGAGGTCGACCATTAAAGCCTGGGAAAAGAAAATAGAACTCATCACAATTTGGAAAGAATGATATAGTACGTGCAAAACAGATGATTGATTGATTCATTGCAGTGGAAATAACTTCAAATTGCTCTCCCCAAAACTCAGAAAAATGAGGGAATATTTCAATCCAAGAAGGGAAAAATGCTTCTGCGGGCAAATCGGCAACATGAGGAAATATGTGAAAAGGCAGCAGATGTTGCTGACAGCCCATTAAGAAGTCAACGTTAACAGCGACAGACGTGCTCTTTTCACACAAATCAGCACTTAGTGTGAGAACATGAACACGTAGCCAAGGCTAAAATAGATAAATGAATGTAATGGTTGCCATGTGCAGACCAAGTACATAATATATATATGCTTTATGTATGAAAGACAAGGCTCACATCCACAGCCAAAACGATGTGTGCGAGCCAAAGGAGACAAATTCTGAATGAGAAGGTGGGAAACGATCAGCAGCTTGTGATGCCACCCGCTCACAGCTATTTGAGGTGATTGGCTGTGTCTCTTCTAACGCAGAGTTTTCCCAAAGTTTGTTCCAGGAACTCTCAGGAGGACTTCAACGTATTCCATTTAGTCCTCAGCAAAAAATCATACAGTGTATTTTCACTTTTATATAAACATTTGCAGCTGAGGTGTTTCATAACCATTTACACACAAGGACTATCAATTCAGAATCAAGCAATTGTGTTGTGGAAAAGCAAAACATCAATAAAATTCCAAACACATTTTTAGGGTATTTCTAAAGGTTCTAGTCAAAAATAATCTTATGGCAAGGCTGCGAGTGAGTGAGAGGACATTACAGTGAGAATAAAAGGACAGGGTACTCACTTCTTCTACCGGCAGGTCTTTGAGTTTGGGCAGCGAACTGGACAGCAGCCCCACCAAGAAGGGAGTGGGACAGCAGACAATATCCAGCATGGACCCAGGCAGCACGGGGATGAAGGTGTGTTGCCAGGAGAAGGGGTAGAGCAACGCAACCACAGCGTGCATGCAGCTGGACAAGGTGCTGGTGATAGAAGACCAAAAAAAAGAGGGGCACCGTAAATCACCTTGACAACCTGCTAAGGTCACACCACTTTCACACCAGGTTCAAACTTAATCATGTTCAGAGGACTTTTTTGACTTTCTTCAAGATAAGATAAGATAAGATAAGACAAGATAAGATATTCCTTAATTCATCCCTCAGTGGGGAAATAAAATTCTGGCAGATTTATACATGGATGGTCTATAAATATATGTTTTACAGTAATTCTTTTTTCTTCTGAAAGTGGGGACGGGGGAAGTTCAGTTTTGTGTGGGCCTTTGTTGTATATTTTTGTGTATTATTTAAACTTCAATAAACATATTAAACACCAAACTCAACCTGTGTGACACCAACAGAGCTGCAACAATCAAGGAGGAAGGACCTCGCAGCTTTGATGACTTTCATGGACCGAGTGTGGAACCGTGAGGAGCACCACAGTGTGATGATCGGCCATGGATCTTATGTGGTTCTGAATGGATACAAAATACATTTTCTTTGTCTATGGGAGCTACAGATGAGCTGCCAATTGTGATAAACAGCTTTTAGAGGAAACTACAGCTCCCCATGCACTGGTTTCGGAGTGAGGAAGGCCGCAGTTTTGTGCCAGGTGGGACAACAGCTGGTAAAAAAAAACAAAAACAAAAAAACTCTTGGTTGGGTGGTTACACGAGAAGGGAGTCTGTTCAGCAGTCCAAAAGCTCTCTTGAAGCTCTCATGACTACTTGATCCTTGAAACAGTTACATGTGGCGCAGCGATGACGCTTAGCTCTCCCTGCAGCTCGGATAATTCTTATAGTTTGACAAATGGACGGGTGTTAGGGGCAGCTTTAGGATGAGTCATCTGCGGATTCAGATTGATAGATTCATCTTGTACACTTCAAATTCTCCCTGCATGCAAATCCATTTCATGCAAACCACTCTGATGAGGTGCGAGCCCAATTAAATGCATCATTATGGTGATATAGCTCTACTCCTTATGCAGAGTTGGTGTGACTTCAGCTGCTGTGTTTAAATCGGAGAGCTGTTAACACAATACCAAAAAATACCAAAAAGCACAAGTTCTGTTTAACTTCGACAGCTGCATTATAGCATCCAGATCACAAATAGCAACCCGTCTTTCTCACGATCCGTCACTTGTTGACTGTGGCTGACCCTCCCCTGCCCTTCGTTCTCTACATACTGACCAGTCCATGTACACAAAGAGAGTGAAAATAAACTGTGGGTCCAGTCTTACACACAAGCTAACACAGCACAGCACTAAATCAGTATGGATCAAGAAAAAGACCCCAGATCAAACATGGTATGCAAACGCACCACACTTGTGATATATCCACTTTTAATGAGGAATGTTTTTCTGTGGTCGTCATCAGCAACAGCACTAAGTTACTCCCTTTTAGCCAGCGCTGTTCACTCTGCCATCGAAGAGTTAGGTCCAATTTGAAAAACAGAGACCAGAGATCTTAATAATTAATCAATTAGGTGAGGTAAACGACTCCCTCATACATTTCCATTCACTCAAGCTTGATGTTTGCCACAGGCCTTTTCAACTCAACATCCCATGAGTAAAATTGCCAAGATTAAAATATGTTTTCTTGACAGGGCAAAATAGAATTACACCAGTGAAAAGCCCAAAGGCTACAATAACCACCGTCTTCTTCAAGTTCACTCCTAACATGAAGCACTTGCAGCCTTGCTTTGGCCGCTCTGATTTCCATTTGCCTGAGGAGATTTTGATAATTCCTAACAGATCCTGTCTCTGGGGTCTGACGAGTTCCAACAGGGAGTGATGGGGCACAGAACTCAGAAAAACCTTTGCCACGGGCTACACGCAGCCCCGCACATCAGTGATACCAAAAAGAATCAGTTACACTCACTCCCCAACCGCATACTCTCAAGAGAAGATGAATTTGCAATGAAAACACTGAACACTACCAGTGGTTGCCACTCAACTGTGGAAAAGGAGAGCGAAGTTCCCGTCAATGCCAGACCACAACATCAGGCACAAAGGACAGACATGCGTCATAATAAAAGCCAAACCATGAGAAATGCAGTGACTGTAATAGCTAAGTAACAAGAAATGACACATCCCGAATTAAATAAATCGGAGGTGAAAATATCACAGGTGTGGGGAAAGTTTGTGTCCATTTTCACCAATACATGTAACACCCTTAATTAATTTATTCACCATTATCAAGGGTATATATATTTTCCCTTTTGTCATGCCAACAGTTACAGTACATAGGAGTGGAGGGGAGTCCCTGGATGGGGCCGATAAGTGTGAGCGAAGCATATTAGAACTCTTTTTTTGATTTGCTTTTTAATTTCGAGGAATTTAAAGGCAAAATAAATA
This sequence comes from Mullus surmuletus, assembly GCA_903171835.1. Classification (NCBI taxonomy): domain Eukaryota; kingdom Metazoa; phylum Chordata; class Actinopteri; order Syngnathiformes; family Mullidae; genus Mullus; species Mullus surmuletus. Next base: position 70,412 of record CAESWR010000877.1, read on the forward strand.
ATTAATAATAAATACCTTCTTGCACAAACAGGAAAAGTGTTGCCATGCTTTGCCACAGCCATCATGCACATCAACTTAATTTCTGTTTGTCGTTACCTGGAAAATTCCTTGAGTCTCTCTATAGGACTGTTTCAATTTCCGCAAAACTGTTCTACAAATATGTGGCACCTTTATTGCTGAGTGCTTCGAAACGTTCACCAACCATTGCTATTTCTGCGATTTGATTCTTGGAATAAAGTGGAAGAAATTCTTGGAAGAAATTCTGCAAACAGCTGCCTGCTGTTTCTAAAGGCCCTCTGGCTGTCTCTGAAGCCACAAAAATGAGTCTAGTGGAGCCAAATTGTGGACTTGGTTGACCTCTCTCCGAAAGCTGGTAAAGACAAGCCATACCTTTCCCAACACGGTCCTTCAAATTGTTAATAAAAACTCAACTTGGAGAAATTTTAATAAAATAACCAAATGTGAATAAAGAACTAAGTACAATTTACACTAATAATGTTATATAAAAGTATTTCGCCGCATCCCCTGGGAAACTTAAGCGATCTGCAGGGGTGGGATTTGTGCAGAGTGGTTATGTGTTGCGGTCTGAGAGCTAATCTTGGCATATTAACTCTCTCACAGGTCTGCCAGGCATGCATTAGTGTGTGTGAGGCTAAACTGGCAGATACTCCAGGAAACATGGGATCGAGAGGCTTAGTCTGTGAAACCTGGAGGAGGGAAAATTTCAACGTTGGAGAGAGAGAGAGAAAGAGAGAGAGAGAGACAAAGAGAGAGCAAGAGAGGGGAAAAAGGAGGGAGACAAAAGCCTGCATTACCACATGCTTCATAGCTCTTCTGAAGCCGTCCAAGTCCTGGCAAAGTAAGTCCATTCGCAGAGGACAAAGAGGAGTGGGCTGAGAGCAAACCCACCCACAGCTGTCAGACACCAGCTGTGCTGCAAAGCTCAACAAAAGCATTTGTGCATGTCTCCAGCTCAAAATAATGCTGAAAAACCATGAAAAGAGACAGTGAAGTGCATATAGAACTATGCAGCTTCCATGACAAACAGCACACAGGGTATTTTTAACCGCTCCCTTAGTCCCCAAATGGTTTTCCCTCTCTTCCTGTCTTCGGGGCTCTCCAGCCACCAGCTCCGCAGAAAGCTACAACCGCTGCAAAGCTATTTTTCATTGTAAAATGGCTTCCCGGAGGAAAACCCTGTACAAGTTCTTATTAAAACCACAATAATGTCTGAGTTTGATCGAGGCAGTCTAGGGAGCAAAGGAATATGTGCAGGTGTGTATGTGTGTGTGATCGTCTACACGGGGATGAAAACATTCACAAGGGCAACTGATGTAGAAATCAGCTGGTCAAGCTCCAGTCATGGCCAAGTCCTCCTCTTCTCATTGAAAAACAGAAACATTTCACATGTTTTCGGCGTGTGGATTTCACTCCACCTCTGAGTTAAATACCACATGGGAAACCAGTTAAGTTGTTAAAAGCGGTTTTGGCTCGGTGCCAGCACTGCAGAGCATGTTACCAAAAGTGTTTGAGAATAATGGCAGACGAAATGAAATAAACATGCCGCAATAGCTTGATTAGGAAAACGCCAGCAGCAGAGAGCGCAGTTCTACCTGTCGGAGTTCGCCATGCCGCAGCTAGAGAATCTATTGGTTCTCTGCATGCTTTGATTTCATAACCATGGAAAAAAAAACACAAAAAAAACACAAGGTACACAGAGATTCACATTTCACTTTGCACTTCACGTCGTGCTTTTTTTCTTATCCACATTAATAATCAGTTTTGCTATTTGTACAGATGGAGCCCAACATGAACCGAATTAAGGGGAAACCAGAGAGTGTCTCTGCAGAAACCCAAACAGCCTCCTGTTCCACAGAAAAGTGAGCTTGATTAATTCAACATGGCCATGAGAAAAGCTTTCAGTGCCATTGTTTAGTTTTACCTCTAGAGTCCCCTCCTTTTCACTCTTCACCTCTCTCCTCCTCTCATACCGTCATTTTTCTTGCCTTCCTGTTTCTCTGTTTGATGTCTGTGTGAAGTCTGTGTTTATGCTCACATACTGTCAGCTTGCACCAATATAAAAAAAATATAAGGTAAAAACAAAATCTCCTGCCAGGGTGACTATATATGGATTGTTTCCCAATCTGTGTGTAAATTTGTAGTTTTAATAAAAATACAGGTTCATTTGTAATGGCCATTAAGAGTTCATGTGTATGTGTGCGTGTTTCTAAGTACGACCACCAGATGCAGCCTCTCACATGGTAAAAAAATGACAAACCGTGGTATTATCTTTCCAGTGGCTTAAAAACAGTCCTTTGTCACACAGGGAGATTCACAGAGTGCCATTGACCCGATCTTACGACCAAAGATGGAACGAGTCCAGATTCTGGCGGTGTGAGAAGATGCTATGGCCAACCAGATTCAAAATACAGAAGACGACTCCCCTCACACTGATGCTAAACACCAAGAAAGTGTTTGCATTTTTCACACATTAGTCATTTTGAAGCCATCTTATTGCCTCTACCTTACCAGAGGTTTTTAGTGATCATAAAAACCCAGAACATTGATGCATACTCATCGGGGGCACACTAATAACATAATATAATAATCATCCACCTCAAGCTAAATTTGGACCAGATCAGGCCGTCTAAACACAGCCAAAAGGCCCAAACCTGATTTAGCCCCCCTGAAAAAATGCCATCGTCAATTAACGTCACGTACTTGGTGACAGGCAATTCAACTTGAAAATATAATGCGTGTAAATATTTTCTTTTACAGTTAACAAAAATTGTTGGATTTACACCCAGGATGTAAGCTTGGTTTGAGAGCCGTGGACAGGGAAAGTTGTTTAGATCTAATATACAGTTAACCTCTTTCCTGTCGGAGTACTCCGCTCTAATGCCAAGAGATAAATCCAGACACGCACATCTAATTTGGCAACTGTCCTCTGCCCTCGCCTGAAGACTGAGTAAGGCTGTTTACACAAGTCTACACCACCGATGAAAATTCGGCCCGCAGCTGCAGGTCATTTGAGTTTAGCGAGTCGAGGGTGACACAGCTGATGATGAATTTATCTGATTAGGCATCCGACTTGTTGATGCAGGCAGTACATGGTGAGCGATCACTTCCAACAAAAAAGTCCTCGCCGACGTGTAGGAGCAACGACTTTGGTAGAAAGACAGCCTAGGATTTCTGCGGGTAATATAACAAGAGCGAGCACAACGTGGCAAGTAGAAATAGTGACCAAAAAAAAAGCTTTTTTTCTCAGTTCCTGCTTGTATTGGATGTACGTTTCGAGGGAAAGAAACATACATCACATTCTTCCAAGGAGGTATTTTGGGGATTGGATAACGTAGTGGAGCCCCACAGGGACCAGACACTTTGATCACCCAAGTCATTAATGCCGCAGTGAGGCCCCCCTTCAGCGTTTTCAAAGGAAACCAAAACACAGCGGCTCTGCGTGGACGCATTTCTGCTCGCATGTTTAAATCCACACGTAAACACGTAACTGGGGTAGATCATACACATTAAGGCATCAGTCAAGGAGAGTTAATTTCATATTTGAAACTATTTCCGTTCTCTGCAGCCTCACTGGATGTTTGCAGGCACATGTATTTACTTTCCCAGCGAATACTTTAATTGATGTTCTGCATTATAATAATGTTAACCTCTCGGCACAAACTGAAGATAGCAGCTTTTCATTATGACGGGATAGCTCACGCAGTATGATTTGAGAATTATGTGTTTTCCTTGATTTATGGAGATACTGAGGATATAGAGGCTGCGTAGACAGCGGAATTACCTGGAAAGTTTCAGTATTACTGTCTTGAGAAAATGATTGCGCTGCGAATCAGTTCATAATTCCCACCCTATGACTCCTTGATATTATCTCTTACCGCTAAGGCTGACATACTCAGGGGGAATTGGGGAGAGCGTCGTCGTCAGTGTGCAGGGAGTGAACGAGGCATCAGAAGATAAATGGTGACAGTTGAGCCACAGATCACAGGAGGCAGAGTCGCACACAGGAAGTGCATTCCGTCCCCTCGCAGTCACTGCCCCGCTGATGTTTGTTTAAACTGGTCTCCGATACATGGAGAGATTACTTCTCAACTTGAACACCCCCCCCCTGCCCCCCACCCCAAACCCAACCTTGCCTCTACATCTCCAGCAGGAGAACAGACTGGGACACGGAATCCTTGGAGGCTCTTCACAACTTCTTAGCCCCACCCTTTCCTCCTCTGGCGTTGACTCAAATTGGAGTGACCCAATTTACATCTTATCAAAATTAGAGACGGACTGGCTGACAAAATAACCCGCTGCCTCCCTCGTGTTAGTGTTGCTTGTCACGCTGCTTGTTCCAGAATTACGTTTCCGAATCGCTCAAGAGAGAAAAACGCGACTTGGCAGGTGCGCGGTGAGCTCACCTGAGTTTGTCAGCCACAAAGATGACTCTGCGCTCCAGCAGCAGCGAAGCGAAGACACGGATCACTTGCCGCACACTGAGGCAACTGAACAGACTGTCAAAGTCCACATGCTCCAGTCTGGAGTCTGTGGGCCGCCTCAGCTCGATCACCTGAGCGCCAAAACAAGAAGGAAAAATATGTAACCACGTTTTGAGAAAAAAAAAAATCATGAGGGTTTGTATCTGGACAGCGTGAGAAGGTTAACAGAAAGAAAATCTTTCTCGGCTCAATCAGCAGGCCTCACCTCGTTTCCCGCCCCGGGCAGGAAGGTTTTCACTTTGATGATCTTCCCTGGTGCAGGGAAGGGCGACTCCATAAGACTCCTCATGAAGGGGTAGACCAGTGCTGCTGAAACGCCTCGTCGTCTCTCCACCTCATCCAGGATCTAAATATTGGGAGGAAAGAGCATGGTTTTCTCAGCATATTTCAACCACTATTGGCACTGAAATATCCAAATGTGAATTGGTCCCTATTGTTTACTCAAGACAAAAAAAGAGAGAGATTGGTCATTGAGGTTATTATATGTGCCTGAACATGGTCTGGAACTCTCTTTTCATTCCCTGCGTTATAAAAAAAGAAAATTAATTATTTTCCGTGTCTATGATTGGAAAATTCCACTCAGTGTGCCTGTCTGCCTGTTTTGATCCAAGCTACCTCCTGTCCGGAAGGCCGATTGGAGAAACGCTTGTTTTCACATGACATAACATCTGTCTGTTTGTCTGCCCGCCTGTCTCCCCCACACTGAGCTGACACTGAAATCTGACCTCTCCTATGCAAAGCACCGTAAAGTCTTCACAAGGAAATAGTTCCCTTTATTTATGTCTCAGGTTTGCTGCTGTATTATCATTTAAAAAATTGAGCTACTTCAGACTCACATAGATTTCAGAGTCATTTCTAACAGCGTACTTTGGAGTGTTTCATAAGACACCAATTATTAAACACTGCACATGCCGTATGAGCACATTGTGGAAGTATACCTTATTTAAATTATATTGCATATAACAGCCACTTTGTTACAACCGTCTGGACTGAGTCATTTTGAATTAATCAGATAAGGCTGAAACACTCAAACACACTTGACTGCTCTGCTCTGTGTTAGCACTCTGACACAAATGTGGAGGAAACAATTACTTTGGAAAATCAGCAGGTCGGAAAAAAAGTTAACCGATGAACGGCAGAAGGTCTGCTGAAAGTCATTCACCTCAGCCGTGTGAGCTGACTCACACACACACAAACACACACACACACACAGTTAACCGACTGTGGATGTTTATCTAAAGCGCACATGTTGGAGCGGATGTGCATGCATGCATGTGCGAGGGCCCGACTGAGCTCACCGTGGAGAACAAGTCAAAACAGCCCAGCCTGCTGATGACACAGTACACCTCTGGAAGGCGAGGCCCTTTTCCACTGGGCTGTGAGAGAAAGCGACAGAAATTATTGTGACAGTTGGACCCCTGTGATGACAGACTCATCAGCTTTAATGAAGCCATAATATACTTTTTGGGTTATTTCCACGTGTTTTTCGTGAAACATAAAGCACTGCTTCTGGAGTGCCTGAGATGCTTGACTTATAGTGTAGTCGTGTTCAGATTTCAGCTCATGTGGCTCCGCCTAGAGACGACGTTTTGTTACAAATGCCTGGTGAACAGTGAGGATGAGACTAATACAGACCAGATTTCTGGTCACAACATACATGCTGATGGAATTTTCTGCTAGAAGCTGTTATTGTGGTGGTTGTTCACATAGTAGAATAGCAGTGACAGCGACGGACCATGACAATAGACAGTAGAAAATAATGGAATTGTGTTTAGATGGTCTATATAAGGAGTAAAGGAAAGTTAAATGTGAAAACAAAAAAATAAAGTGAAAAAGGGTTTACATTTTAGAAAAATACATGCATTTCTTTTGAAAATAGCAGTATAAAAAGAATCTGATAAAGTGCCTGACTTCTTTAAATAATGACATCTAGACTGTCATTTGAAGTCTTTGATGTGTATCCCAAATTCCTAAACACAGGTGGTTTATCTGTTTCTGTTGATCCTATCTACCTTCCTACGTACACTCACAGACCATTATGTGCTTCAGGACGTCAGGGGGTGCAGACTCAGACACTCAAGCACACAGACACAAATGAGCACAAGCACTCAACAAACGCCAAACCACTTGTCCATATTAGGTATACAATTTTCTCCTCTTGTTTCTCCTCCGCTTTTCCAAATGGATGATTAAATCAACTATGTGAAGCTTGATTCAAGTCCTCAGGAATGCACGCTTGCTGCCAATTGCTGGACAGGCAGCGGGGAGGAAACAAAGTTACTGGGGGAGAGCGGCTCACCTCTTCCTCTACCTTAATTAAAATCCACTTCTATCGAGATAAATCTGAAGTCCATCAGAGATGAAAGTTAAAAACAGTGGTCTGATTGAAAGAATTCCAGTGCTATCCAGCACGCACAAACACAGCAGTAAAGACACTCCCAATAAACCTCAGAGAACATACACACCATAATAGTGTAAACATACTCAGAAATGCCGAATGGCAAACAAAATTCCCACCACATTCACAGAATCCCACACAGTCATGCTCAGTACCCACAATCCAAATGGGGAAACTCGAGAGAGAAGGAGAAAAAAAGTGAGAGAAAAAAACTTCAAAGTGCTCTGCAGCCTCATTACAAAGAGGAAACATTCCACAATGACAAACGTACGTTTTTTTAATAGTTTTTCTTTGTCTTGGCTTCCTGAGAAAATCTTGTTAAATAAAATGTGTTCATCTGAAAGGGGTTTCACCTTCAAGTGTAATGTTTTTATTACATTTTAATTCTCCTTATCACTATTGCAGACTCTATTAAGATGATTGTGTGTGTAATTATGTCTTTCTAGGACAAATGTATAATTAGATCACACTCGAAATAGATGTATACTGTCAGATCGACATATTTAATATCTCACGACATTTCTTTTCCTTTTTATATATAGCAAATTAAATCTTCGTTGAGCGCAATCTGGTTTGTGTGTTTCCAAATCCAGATGTTTTTGATACTCCTGCTAGCCGTGGGAATTCTCTGGGCAAAGCTAAACAACAATTGAATGAACACGAAGTACCCCTTATCGTCATGCAGATTAGCTCCTGTTCCAGAATCTTTCTGTGTTCCCTGTCTTTTTTTAATCCCCCAAATACAAACATGTTTGACGTCATTTTTAGCCAGTTTTATTCATTTTTATAGTTTGCATTTGTTTTCTGTCCAGCCACCACTGTGAATGGTCATGAAACACATTGATGACAACATAGGAAAACCATATTGCTACACTAAAAAAAGTTTTTAAAAAACGCTCAGTCACAACAAACAATGGTTTGCAGGGTCCACGGTGGAAGCAGGGGGCGGAGACGAGAGGCAGCTTACCAGCAGGCGTCTGCAGTACCCGAACCTCCTGCTGCCATCCTCTCCAGTCAACATAAAGGAGAAGGTCTCACTATGGCAAAGCACAAGTGCACACTCACACACAGGAATCAACACAAAAACGCAGTGAGTCCTGCAAACTCCTCAAAGCCACTTTCCATATGTTTCAGTGTCTGCACTACTTACCTGAAGATTTTATCTGCGATGCCAGCAGCAAGGAGAGATTTATTTTCATGATAATCGGCCAGATAAGATGTGTTGATGGGCATCACCATAAAATAACTCTCGATACTACAGAGTCAGTGTGTCTAACAGACAGTTAACTAGAGAAAGTTCACTGTAAGTTACATTTGAGCAATTTAGAAGGTATCTAAACCAATCTAAACCATTCTATTATTCATGTATAAACAGTTACAATATACAATTTAAAATGCATGTAGTCCTATTCATTTTTGCCAGGATTTTTGATGTCAAAAGAAAATAAAGAAATCTGAAGCTGGGATTTTCAACATGATTTTAGGTTGTAGGTGATGCATAGACTATGCAGGTAAATCATGAATATTCCCAGCCTTCAAAGCACAAGAGTTGTGATTGTTTCCCAAGCTTTCAAGACTTTCTATGAGCCACGTAAATGAATTACAGTCGGTAATACCATACCTGGAGTACTCAGACACAGGATTCCAGTCTTTCGCGTCAGGAAAACAGAACTGAGGAATGGCTTTGAGTCTCTGTTCCGCCTCCCTGATCTGCTTGGTGGGCCTCTCGAGCTGTGAGAGGAGACCAGGCGAGTGTCAGCAAACTAAAGCAGATGATGGTGACCAGACTTATCCCTTACCGGGTTATGTCGCCCCTTCTGACTCTTATCAAGTCAACAAATAAGTGTGTTTCCGCAGGCTGGCAGAGATGGAAATGTCCCAAGGGAGACTTCTGCTCAAACTATTCTCAGTAGCCTTAAAACATGCCTTGGTGACTGAAATGCATGGTGTTGTTTGTGGCAGGCTCCCAAGACTCCCAAGGGGTTGCGTTCAAATTTTTAAAGGTGGAGTTTGTGACCACAAATAGTGCCCAGGAGGAATATCTTTTACAAAAAGGTTAGGGATGTCGTTTTGTTTGTGTCGCCCCCATGCATGTGCAGAACACACCTCCCTGACACACAGACTTTCCTCTTAAGGGGCAATGACATTTGGACTTTTGGGGATTTTTGCTCCGTGTGAAAATAAATCAAGTAGCTGCTGTGTGTTGTTATGTCAGGTGGAAAATGTGTCTGAAGGGACCGGCAGCAGGTTTCAGTTACAATTATCGTGCCCTTACCTTTGGGAACTGATACGTGACCTCTGGGGAGTAGGAGTTTTTGCTGGGTTTCTTTTTTAGCGAAACGACAACAAAATACTCAAAGAGCTCTCTCTCCTGCCACTCAATAAGCTGCAGCTCCAGCGTGCGGTAGCTCGGGGCCCGTCGAAGAATGGACTGTAGCTTCAGCAACCTCTGAGTGTGAGCTGAGGAGGGAAGGAGACAGCAATGCATAAAATCATGGGCATATATCTGTAGCAAATGAAACATGAGACTATGAATTTTGCTGCTTTCGCTTTTCCCCTCCTGCAAATAGCATATAGGTCAACAATGTTTGGAGCTGTCATGCATGCACAGATCTTTTAAGATGCGCTCAGTGACGTGTAAGAAGTATCTGTGTGCTGATGTTTCCTTAAAACCTTTTCAAACATGCTTGGTTCATCACTTGTCCTGTCGAGTGAGGGTGTTAAAAACAGAACAGACATGGGAAGCTGTTCAAAACACAATGTGAAAAATAGCTTTTGGGGAGTTGTGTGTGTGTGTGTGTGTGTGTGTGTGTGTGTGTGTGTGTGTGTGTGTGTATGTGTGTGTGTGTGGTGGTGGAGGCATCCCTCATCCATCATGATGAGGTGTTCACTCACCTTTGAACCTGTCATCGGAGTCACTCTCACTCTCACTGTTGTCATCTGAGGAAAAAACATGAGACAGAGAAGACGGTCTTCAGCAGGTCAAAGGGCATTTCCACAAACATCTGTTTATATCTTAAGAGGGACGCAGCTGGCACTACACAGAAATATTTACTCACTTTTCTCTGCAGTGGATAAAGGGGAAAAGATGAGCCCCTACCTCTCAAAGATGCCGTCTCCAGATTGGACATGGAGAGTTTTTTGAGCCTCTTCTTCCCACGTTTAGTGCAGTAAATGGAGTTGATCCTCTGGACCAGCTGTATACAGAGGAAAGAGAAAAATACTCTTCTGGGGAACATTTCTTTCTTGTGACCCTTGGTACAAAGGAAGTAATGTGTGTACCTGGCCAAAAGTAACAGTGCTTTAAGGGCTCGCAGACAAAGAGAACCGAAAATCTTAAAAGAGACTTCTTGAGAAAAGGTACCACAAGGGAGGAAACTCTAGCAGTGATTACATGCATTGAGGCACTGTGCTATAAATATCTGTTTTCTAAACCGAGGCATTATAAGTGATCCAGAGCTGCTCCGACCCAGACCGGTTCCTACAGAAACCTGAGCTGGTCTGGGAAGCTGGAGGAAGCAGAGAACACAGATTGGGCTCCACTTGGGCTTAGTGGAGAGGTGTATGTAAGATATCATCATGTGTACCTTGGGGATCCTCCAGTGCCGGTGTGAGGCCAGAGTATCGCTGGTGCCACACAGGTTATTGTCCAACAGGCCGCACGGTGACGTTGATACACCCATCTGCGGGAGGAGCAGCATTTCGTCGTGGCTGTGGCGTTTGGACAACTGTGACAGCCGATGGCTCTTCTTGTCGCTGGGACCAGAGAGGCGCAGGGACTGGCTGCTGGGTTTGGAGGGCAGCTATTCACAGAGAGCAGAATGTTTGTTAGACGCCGTGTGTTAAAAGGGATTCCACATGTGCAATTTCCTTTTGAATATGACTATGCCCGGACTTATTTCCATACAGGAAAAAAGGACAAAGCAGATGATGTTTTGCTGTTGCATGTTAATTTCAGGGCAGGTTACCAGGAAATTCTGACTTTTTTATTCATTTAATATTTTCAGCAGCTTCTAACCAAACTGTGAATGTACTGCTCATATCAGAATGAGAATGAGAAATGAGAATTTTAAGACTCATTTGAGACGCCTCAAATTTCGGATTAATGCACATAAGACATAAAGATTCATTTTTACTACATTAAAGGAGACTGAAAAGACAATTATTTGTTGGAAAAATTGATCTGTTTTCTTGAAACAAGTTTTTATGAGACAAGTGCTTCTGCATTCAGGTGTGAGAGCCAAATCTGCCGAAGGACCTGCCTGTGGAATATCACAAGGCCAAGCTGTTTCACATAAATGAGGTGTGACATTCTTTAGAGGCTCTTATCCAGGACTAGGGAAAGGACTTTCAATTGACGAGACTCAGAAAACGTATCAGTGCTGCAAATCCCAACTCTACCTGAGGCGGAGAGTTCAGTTTCCTGTCCATGGTGGAATGGCAAGACTTACGACCCAAACTCCTACGCTTCAGGTCAACGTCCTCATAAGGGTTCTCCTTCTCTGTGGAGACGATGAAAACAACCAGTTTAGCCGTAGCTTAGACTGTTTTTGACAGAGAAGCTCATGCTGTCAAAGAGGGCAAACTGGGGGCAGTAAAGTGTCAAGGGGCACAAGAGGGTCTCCCTGTAGTTTGTCTGAGAGGAGATGAGTCATTAAAGGTAAGTCAAAGGTTACTCCCAGCTGGCTCAAGAGGTCTCCCTTTTTTCCAAACAGTTGCTGTTGGCACCGGGCCCCACAGGCCCCATTGGGCCCAGGCGAAGCTGCTGGACGCAACACTGCTGGTGAGTCACTGTCCAGGCATGCAATCCGTCTGCTCCCAGTGAGGAAGAAGAGGCTCGTCTTCTTAGACAATCACTCCGGCAATAAAAATGAGCTATGTTTTTGAACGAAAACAAGACTGGAACACCTATCGTAATTTATATTTTTCCACCCCAAAGGAAATATTGATCAAGTGTCAAGAATATGGGTGTGGAGGTTGACATCTCGACATGCGGAAGCGAAAATAATCAAATGTTTTTAGGAACTAAAGAACTTTGAAAAACTGGAATCAAGCAACTCTTTGCTGTATCACCTTAAAAGGTAATGATGTGCTTTGTTTTCCACAACTTGTTTCAGCTGACCCCAAGTGGGTAAAAAATGAGTGAGTGTCAGTTCGAGGGCTGAAAGACATATAACATAAAGTGTAGACTCTGCACTTATGATGAAGCAGATAAATGATTGCAGAAAAGTAAGAAAATAGACACGTTACAGACTGCTGCACAGCCCTCACTGATGTCACCTGGCAGGCGCCCAACTTCAATAAAGAGAAAAAACGGTGTTCACACCAGTTCATGTCTATTCAGTTATGTGCTCTGAGAATAACTTTTTTGGCTGTGTCAGAAAACAGTTGTGAGAAAGTGAAAAACCATACTGAGGAATAAAAACAGAGCCAGATGGTGTCAAATACATGAGAGGAACTTTGTAAAAGAAAGAAAGAAAGAAAGAAAGAAAGAAAGTAAGAAAGGCGGTCTTATCTGTTAAAGACGAGGAAAAGGCAGCCACCAAATAACTGTTCGCTCTTCCTGTGTGTTGGGAGAAGACCTGATGAACTCAGGATGTCAAACAATGAGTGTGTGTGTTAAACATGCTTAACATTAACTGACTGGCAGCAACTTCTGTTATCTATTTTTAGGTTAATTGTTAAACTTCTTTGAGGCGGATGTGTGGGTTAGCATAAGCAGACGACATATGCCACGGTGAAGTGACTTTTCGTGTGCATCACCGAGGCTGCCGAGCAGAGCTGGAGGGTTTCGCCTGACCCCACGTCGTGCCGCAACTCCATTAAAGCGAAGCAGCACTGTAATGAGAGCCTGCTGGGAAAATGATACGTCTGTAAAGCTGCTTATGTACTGGAGGGTACTAATCTACTCCTCTGATTGCAAACATCCCCATCTCTCTCTTAACACACTCCCAGACACACAGTATTATGTAGGGAGTGGACACACCTCGCCTGCACGCTGTGATTGTACAATTTTGAGTACACAATGGACTCTCCGAGCTCGGAGAGGCAAAGAACAAACTTTACCAGTGGTGTCAGTATCAGCTTACCATCTACAGGGGACACGCTGCAGTTTAGTGGCACCACCCACTTTAACATGAATGTGCAAGCTCTGTTAAAACACTTGGCAGTGCTTCACACAAGACGGTCTCTGCTATTTTGAGAACGATCTGTTTGTGATCGCACTTGCCATGCTATGTGGGGTAGCAGTGAGTTTTGGTCCTGAAACAGAAGGTGCGCAATTCGACTGAGTATACGTCAGAAGACGTACGGAAACGCAGCTGGGTTCATCCCGGCAGCTGAATCACACTTTCAGTGGTACTACAAGTGTGATTCACTGGAGCATGAACAAACCATTCATTGACACACCATAAATCACCCTCACAAGTCAAAGGCCCATATCAAAGTCTGTGATGCAACTGGAGCACAGGTCACACATGACGCTGTGGTAAACATCTGGCATCGAACACCGTTGCCAGAAGTTAAGGTGCTATGAGAGTCGACTTCCTGCTTTTTCCAGTTGTTTGCGAGAGACATTCTCATGGTGTTCAGGAAATATATGGAGAGGACAAGTTGAAGTCACTATTCAGCTATTAACTCGTTAAAAGGCTTCAGAAACGGATTATCAAAAACTCTGAACCACCTATACATTGTCATAAATTGTCTTCTTTTGTACATCAGATTTTACAAAGAAAAATGTCATGGCACAAAAAAAATCCACAGTGAACTCTTATTGAACTCTAGTGTCTCTTTATCATCTAAAACTAAATGAATCTGATCTTCAGGCCTGTTTGCCGCAGGAGCCAGTCTCATGCTTTTAGTTTTAGCCATTTGTGACCAGAAGTCAACTAAATAGTGTGTCAGCAGCCTTGTTTTACACAGCACTGCGGAGTGGGAGAGTTAAATATTGGAATACAGATTACAGCACCAGTAACTAGTGTCTGCCACAAATTACGTGATTGTAAAATCTATTTCTGAGATTCTGAACATTATTCAAAAGTATTTCAGGATGCTCACATGTACTGATGTACAACGCAGTGGTGATAGAATCCACCATTCTGCTCCTTTAAGACTCAGTTGGAAAATCTGTTTTCAAATAGCTGAATTTTAAAGTCACTTAGAGACAATCTCTTTTTCAGGAGCAAAATGGGACTGGCAAAAGTGCCTTATCTGAACTGCAACCTCTACACACACAGTGCTGGACTAACAATGTTGGCTTTGTTGGGATTCACATGCAAAGCAGTCATGCCCTTGCACTCCCCCTGAGAAATCTGCACATCCTCGGCTTCAGTAATTCAAGACAAACAAGGCTACTTGTCAAAATGTAAATGGGATCATGTAAATTCTCACATTAAAATACTCGGTCCTTGCCGAGCATTTATCATGCAAGATTTTTTGTGTGTGAAAACCTTTTCTACAACTCCAGTTTCATCACAAGATGAGGTATTTACGATATTATGAGCCAAGCTATACTCACACTGACACACATTTCCACCACATTAACTATGCACTAGAGGAACTGGCAATTGGACTGGGCAGAAGGCCTGGGGTCATTTGCTAGTGGAAAGGAATTTGGCCTCAACGTCTCCTGCATTTCATACACATATTATCGCAGAGACATTCAGAGTCTATCCTGTTCACGGAGAGACACAAAACTTGCCCCCAAAAGACTTGCAATGTGAGCAGATGAAGCTGGATAATCAAAATGTCAAGTAAACACAGAGATTTCTTTTAGCCACGGGTGGATAAAGATCTCTCTCAGGTCTGCATACTCTAAAAGATGATGCGAGTTACTGAGCAACATGAGCCATCCACCTCTGGGAACACAACATTTTTAATCTGCTAGAATTATTTAACTATGAACTGTGCGAAAATTGACAAAACTTCCAGACCACTACTGTTTGGATTTTGATCACTCATCTCCTCCCAACATACGTCAGCAGATAGCAGGGCTGTCACAGTGATTTCTCCTGCGGTGACTTTGGGTAGCTCTACAGCGCAGAGTGTGGTGTTGGCGGTGGCCACCTCTAATGGTGCGTTCAGACCAGTGGCGACAAAGTTACTAAAAAGCCATGCATTGGGGAGTTACACAGTCACTGAGACGCCACAGGAGTAAAACGTTCATGACATCACATGAGTTAAAGCTACACTTCAGCAGTGACTCGCCACCAATGCAGCTGACAGCGTTGGGTGTGTGTGTTCACTTTGCCCGAGTTGTCCTTTTTGAGGCTGCAACATGCCCTGGTGATGCAGTGGGCAAATCGCCTCAACAGCTGGATGGTGGAAAGCTAATAACTAAATCTGACATAGCCCCTGTTTAACATGGACCTTTCTGGCACACATTTTGCATATTGCCTCATCCAATTTGGCTGCCCTGCCTTTCTCACTGAATTAAAACCCCAAATGTTCCCTAAACTGGCGAAAATTACATTTGGTTTTGCAACCAAAGCATCTGCTATTGTTTCGACTTAGAAAAACAAAGACAGAAACAACAGCACTGGTCGTGAACGGGATTTTGGTGGGCCAAGGTTCATGAGAAAATGAAAAAACGTCAACACAGCAGCACACCGGATGGTTGCTTGCCGCCCCCCGTGGTTGGCTTTTCAAAAGCGTGGTATTGCCACACTGAGGTTACCCAGGCTAACTTGGTTGATAGCTGGATTGTACAAATACAACAACGTCCCTCTCTTCATTGAGTCCTTTAAGTACTTTCAGCCCGAAACAATTATGCATACACCCTCATACACACAAAACATGGAGAATTATCCGAACTACTTGGATTCCATTCAGGGGAAAAAAATCAAATGTGTCTTTTTAGGCACACTTGAGCAACAATAGCCTGAGTTAATCTCCAGTGTGGGAGGTGGGCCCAAAATAGCAGGGCGGTCAAGAACTTTAAAGAGACGGAGGTATGCACGTCATCAGCAGGAAAGAGTCCATAGCTTCATCAGTTTTAACAAGTAAAGCAAACAGGAATAACGTAT
Source organism: Mullus surmuletus (assembly GCA_903171835.1). NCBI lineage: Eukaryota > Metazoa > Chordata > Actinopteri > Syngnathiformes > Mullidae > Mullus > Mullus surmuletus. The sequence continues at coordinate 86,335 of CAESWR010000877.1, forward strand.
AGCAACAGAAATGCTGCACATTTCTCCGACATTGTGTCATTTCTAAAATTTAACAGCTGACAATTACAACAAGTATTACTGTTCCTGTAGATGAAACTCAAGAATACATACATAAACACTCATAAGAAAAAGGAAAAGGCTAATCATCATATCCAAAAAGGTCAGACAGAGGCTGAGGGAAGAGCTGACTCAAAAGTGAGAAACATTTGAAGCTTACTCCATTTCCGCTCATTTTTTCTGGCATGTGATCACAGGGCAACAGAGGCCTTCCCTGGCTTACCTATTATATCCTCATAGGCATTCTCCTCTAAAGTGCTTTTGGAATTGGGTCGACTCTTTGTCCCTGTGGTTAGTGTGCCATTCTCCGTGGGTGAGGATGGATATGAAGACAACGGGCTTGCAGCATCCTCCGACTCACACAGTTCTCTAAGAAGAAACAAAAACAAGAAGTAAAACTGACCAAGAGGTGGAAATATGTTGCTGACACAAATGTACAGGCAGGAAGAATCAGTGTGGATGTTGCTCAAATGAGGTAGACAGGTAAAAGCAGAGGGAAAGCCTCCAGATTGTAGTAAAATAGTCCAGAAGGCTTGCAGGCTGAAAACCGAACAGGTGGTTAAGAATGTTTTAGTATTCATAAACACAAGTTCAAAAAATGTGCATGTCCCTAAAAAGGTTCAATCAGAAGCTGCTGATTATAAGATATAGAAAAATAGCTGAGGAATGTGAGTAGCATGAGCTCATATAACCAGGAAATCCCTGATAAGTCGTGAGTAAACATGCAAATTTCTTACTATTTCTGACCGATCTTTGCACACTGTGAGACAACCATCATGCGCTGCGGCACTGCTTCCGAACTTAGAGACATTAGTGCAGGGACCAACAGTATGGTCATGTCGCCCCATTGACAGCTCGTGGCTTTTAAGCCCGTTCTGAAATTGCTTGAACCGCAGGAATGTTAAACACACAGTCTAAGACATTTTCATTTTCATCCCCATTTCACATAGGAAGAATTTGGAGACGCCCCATTCATGCACAGAAAAACTGGCAACATCTCATCTTGAGTGCTACAAGTCAAGAACACAAACAAGAGGACAATATGAAGTTTGGGCAACCCATATTTCAGGAATTTTTACAACTGCAGAAATATGATATTCAACTAGAAATCTTGATATTTTTAACAAACGCGCAGTTACTTTTTACACATGGCTGAAGGACTGTGGTTGGATATTCAAGAGGTGAACAGTCAAAGCAACTTAAAAAATATTGCAGGGGAGCAGAGTAAAAGCAATTTGAGAGAAGGAATGGAAGAAATAAAACAGAGAGAGTTTTAGATAGCTATAAACGTTTAGTGAGCTGTGATATCTGCCAATAGGGGATTTAGCAAGTGCTCCATTTAATTCCGTTCAACATAAACAACTTTATTTGTCCCTAAGGGGCAATTACAGTACTATGCTATGTATAGTGTTGTGTGCAAAGGTCTGCATGCCATTTGTCCGAAGATCTATGAAATGAAGAGTAACAGTGTATCAGCATTTACAAAAAAATGTCTCTGTGTTAAATTTGAAAGATGCTGTCCTCTTTTCAAATAGGCAAAAAAAAAACTTTTGTCAGAGGCCAAATCCAAAAATGGTAGAGTAGCAATTCAGGTTCGGATTTGTATTGGATTTTTTGTTTGGTGAGAAACTGCACAAATTAATTGCCACAAAGCATGTGACATGTCTGAAAAGTATTTAACCAACAAATTAAAAAGTCCACAAATTACTGTCAAAACCACCAGAGATGTTAGAATCTAAATTATGTATAATTGGACTTCACCAAACAATTTCATATCAGCCTTTACAGCAGCAACAAGCTGAATGAGACAGCAGCAGCATTGTCAGTGCACATGCAGTACTCGGTGCACATTTTTTGGTATGATTGAAGGTGATTGGATACAAATCTCACCTGTCCTTGAATCTGATGGGTGTGCTCGCTGCCGACTTTGTCATTCGTGTCAAAGTGGGCGCCGGAGTCGAGGGCAGAGGCGGAGGAGACTCTGAGGCAGGAGGTAGTCCATTGGCTGGCAAGACGCCCTTCTGGTCCCGTTTGGCATCGTACTCAAAAGTGCGCTTGGGTTTGGGTAAGGGGTTCACTGGTGTGCCAACACAGGACTGCTGGCCAGGTGGTTCTGGGCTCTCGGACCTGGCTGAACTCACACTGAACCTTTGTCGGAGTTTAGAAAGCTTATCAGGTACCAAAACAGTGTCTGGTTCAGTGGCCACAGAACAAATGCTGCTCCGCTTGCTGGCACATGTACTGTCAAAGTCTTCACCTATCACAAAAGACTTCTGTCTTGTCTTGTCTGGCGCATAGCAATTACTCAGATAGCGTGGAGGAGCTGTGCTAGGATTCTCCTTCAGGGCTTGCTCTATCTTTTGTATCCTATTGAGGACCGCCGATGTCTCCTTCCGAGCAGACAGGGAACATACAAATGTTCCAGAGGACTCTGTCTTGCCTAGCCGCTTCTGGAAACGACCGAGACTCTCCTTGTCCGAAATACCGTCGTCTTCCTCTGTGTAGGAGCATTCAGAAAAGGCTGTGCTCATCCTGCGGACCCCCTTAAAGTCAAAAGTCTTCTCACTACAGGGAGAAGAGAGCAGGCTCGGACAGCCCTCGCTGCCCCCGACACGCTCGCCTCCTGGTCTTTTATCCAGACACAAGCTCATCCTAGGCAAAGAGACCCTCCTGCACTCCCATTCTGAGATCTTTTTGCGAATTGTGGTGGGGGGTACACCTGCTACAGTGCGGGTGAGAGAAAGGGTGCGTTTGTGGCTTTGGTTCGAAGAGGGTGCTAATGACAGAGTGCTCCAACTCAGTGGTCTACCATTGGGTCCATCTCCAAGAGCCAGGTCCCCCTGGTTCTCCTTCTGCTCCTGAGTACCCCCACTCTCCTTGGTTTGTGCTGGGGGCTTATAGATGGAGAGCCTGTTGTCCAGGCAACTGATGCTCTTGGACTTGGTGAGGCGTCCTTGGGATTCGGTGTCACTAGTAAGCGATGCTCCACTACACAGGCTAGCGGTCTTGCTGTTCCAGCCAGCGCGCACCAGGAACCTGCCGTCAGTCCTCAAGTATCGACTCTGCTTCTTTGAACTCTCGCCGTCGCTGAGAAGGGGCTGCTGGCTCTGCCCCTGGCAGGCAGATAGAACAGGGCCAGGGGATGTGGACTGGCGCCTACAAGAGACACAGAGATGTGAACAGTAAAAAAAAAAAGTCTTTCAGTCAAACAAATATTAATTAAATAAAAGATGAAAGTGAAAAGAACTGCCAAAGAACTCCGCTGCAGGAACAGTAACACAGTCAATGCGGAAAAGAATCGCATGAAAATTCTGAATTCATTACAAAGATCAAAGACATAATGAAAACATGGACCACTTATTTAGAAAAACCACAGGGAAGTATTATGTCTTTGGCAGCATGAGATTTAATTTAAAGCCAAAGGAAATACAGACTACATGAAAATGCCACTGTGGATTTTTCCACATAATCAAAATCACTGGAGGAGAATCACAGTGGACCTCACACAGAAAGCTATACAGCATCAGATGTATTACAGCACTCTTACCTGCAGTAGTGTCTCCCTCTCTCTGGTCTAAAGCTCTTTGTGATCCTTCAGCTAAGTGATACTAAGGACGAGTCCCGCACTCACCAATGACAGTACCATCGTCACCACACTTGCCGTCATACACCGTTCTCACAGTGCTTGCCTCATATTTTCCCGTAGATCGTGCAACACCGTACAAGTCATACACTCTCAGGGACTCTGTCATGACTTGGAAGCTGGGCAAGTCTTGCAAAAGTGAAGCGTTAAAAGATCTGATGTCACCATCGCGGTTAGAATAACAAGCGCTGTGGGAGGAGGAAGCTGAGGGCTCGGGACTGTGATCCAACAATGCAGGTTGGGGCAGATCTCATCTCACACCTTTCTGCCCTTCCCTGGTTTCATTCCTTATGCTCCAGGGTGGGGAGACTTTAACAACACCTAGAAAACCCACAAGCTGCAGGAATGATGGATGCAGCTTATCTTATTTCCCCTACAGAGATATGAGATCTTGAGAGGACTTTTCTCTGGAAATTTCTCCCGTGGCATTCTGGCATTTAGTACAAGGAGAGGCAGGAAGGATATTAAGACTTAGTCCCCCAAAATTATGAAAATAATAATAATAATGAACATTTCTTGGACATAATGAAGCATAATCGCACTGAAGTTTGAAATGTATGTTTGTCAAAGTGTCATGCAGAGATTATGTTATCTCTTTTGTGGTTATCTGCTGTAGGTTAGAAGTAGTGAAAGATTTGAATACATTACAATATCCTTATGGCTTTGCATCAGTATGGTGCTTTTTTAATAAAATACTTTTTGAGCTCAGTCTGATCTTAATCAGCAGTACAACACATGACACGTTGCAGTCTGCAGCTGTTCGAATTTGTCTGACAAAATACTGGAAAAACTCTGGAATTCACTGCCAAGTCATGTGGCCAAAGGAGGAAGCCAAAGAGAGAGAACCGTGTCTCTAAATATTAATGGGGATGTTTTAGCAGCAACCACACAAACACTCAGTAATGCACTTCTGATGCAAGTTCAAATGCTGATCATTAGCGAAAAGTTTGTCCTTTTGGTTTGATTCACATTGTGGTTTTAATGGTTTCCATGTCAGAAGTGGAATGGGTAAGCGGTGTTCTATAGCATGGTTCTTTTCAGGGGTAATTGGGTCAGATTTCCACTTCCTCAAAGCCAATTTTTACTTTATTAATACAAGGTTATCAAATAACACCAAAGACTAGAGCTAATTTAAGTGCCCGCTTTGTACTACACACATGTGAGAGTCATAAAAAGTCTGTATGGGAGAAAATAATAATTTAAGGTCCAATGGCCGCAGCATTAGACCACAGAGTAAAGACATGTTACTTTCAGACATGAAAAGAAAATATGTGCAGAATTTTGGTCTATTTAGGGTTTGGGGACTTTTGGGGGGTTCTGGTGGAATGGATCATGCTTGTAAAAATAAGCCCAGCATAGTGAGCTTCAGCTGGACTGGCCACACATACAGCGTGCACTGGACGCCACTGACGACCTGGCCTCTGGCTTTCACTCAAGAATAACCACAAGCGACTTCCTGTGACTGACCAGCAGTTTGTTCACAGAAAAAAAACAACATATTTACACATGTAGTTAACATAGATAAGAGGCCTCATCATCGAGCAGCTCTTTCTCTCCTGCGTGTTTCTGTGATCATATATCCTAAGGACACATCTTAATCAAGACAGCCCATGTTTTAATTTGCTGCATTAAATACATTTCTGTTATCAGTATGTAAGGCAAATCTAACCTGCCTGGTTCCATGTTTTAAAAAATGGATTGTGCATCACTACACAACACCTAAAATCTCTGAATACTATTGATATGGAGTTGCAAAGCACATCTGATTTGTGGGCTCTAAATGCATTCTTTACAAAATCATGAGACCAGCAACCTCAAAGACAAAACAAGTGCAAAACACTGGAGTTAACCTTGCATTAGTGTTTTTCTCACATTTTTTTTCTATCCAATATAAGATTTGGTGTGGTTTGCCATTTCAACTCAAAATTTCAAAAGGCAAGCAATTACTTGCAACCACAGGTTACAAATCAGGCAGTTAAACAGTTGTTTCAGTTCTAATAGTGCCGCAAATGGAAAAAATACAATAGTCAAGTGGAATCGCTTGTCTCGATATTACACACCATTCTGAAAGTTTGTTTTTCTCACCCAACAGTTCATAGTCAGCTCTCAACATGCTAACACAAGCCTTAGCTCCAGACCTGGATGGGGCCCTTTTAGGGGATGCAAGGATGTACATGCAACATTTTGGAGGTCTTACAATGACTGACAATCTTTGACCACTCTTTCCCATAGATGGAAAAAAAAATATGACTCTCCTCGCTTTCAAAAGAAGAACAGATAGTTTGAGAAGTGCCTGACATGCCTGGAAGAGCACACCGATCTGTCCCAGATGTCACTGACCTGTCAGGGATTTCCCGCGTTCCTTTACCCCCTCCTGCATGAGGCGCAGCCTTCGAACTCTTGTTGGCAGTCATGTTTGTCTGCAAACCGCCCTTTCACCTGATGGGCACACACAGGGATAGTGAGATTTAGAAAAGCTTAGACTTAGACTTAACTTCATTGTCACTGTACATTGCGCAACAAAACTGTTTGGTACATCTCAGATAAAAACAGGCTCATGCTGCAGAGAAAATCACACAGTAGAGAAACCAGCCACAAACAGTATGGTGTGGGATGTAAAGTGCAGCAGTGTTCGTGTTCATTTCCTACAAACAAACTACTGTCAATGCCCAGTTGTTGGACTCAATTACATTGGAGTGAGAACCAGCACTTGAATAAACATGGACTTAAATCCATTGCCACATAAAAAAAAGAATACCATCAGTATGAAGAAGTCACCTCATGCAGACTTCCAAACTCTAATCATCATCTTTAACGTATCAGCTCATCTACAATTAGATGATAAATACAGCTTTCTTTAGTGACAACTGATATTCTATGGGGAGTTATGATCTCATTAATTTCAGATCATAACTAATTTTGGCTTGAATTGGCTCTAGGCAAGACATTTCTGTCTACAATAATTGAAAAGTAGAGTACTAGATGAATCATTTCACAATTAATAACCAAAGATTATGCATAGATACACAGGTCTGTCATGATAAACCTACAATAAGATTGAAGGTTATTCTTTCAGTTAAGATTTTTCACATTGACCTTGGTGTAGAACCTTTGTAGTTTGCAAATGTTTTGTGATAGCAACATTGTTGAGCACAAAGCCCACAGCTGAGGGCACCACTCAAATCAATCTCTCACACATGCCTTCTGTTTCTTTTAAGTCAACATCATCATTTAACACTTGGAAGACGGGTTTAAAAAAAACCTTTACAATAAATACTTCCTGGACTTCATTTCAAAATCGAGTTATTCACTGTTTGTCAGGCATTTACGTCAAATTGGAGGCTGTTGACCAAAATGTCCTTCTGAAGCACTGACCCTTTCAAGAAAGCTCAAAGCAATTGTTGTAGAGCATAAGGAGGTCAAATGGTGATCCCTAGAGATCAGAGGTGGAGGATGGGAGGGTGCTTGGCAACATGACTTGTTTACAGGAAATTGTTGTATGAAGAAGCCCACCAACCAGTAGTGTAGCAGATTTCTATAGAGACAGATGAGGAGAGAGAGGGAGCATTCCTGCTGTCAGCTATTTCCTGTAACTGGGGACTGTGCTAAGAGGACAGGGCATGGATCATTATTTTCATGAAACACATGGAATGGGGTTGTCCTGTCCTGCTTACGGCTCTCATCTTGTGCTGTCAGGTTACACTTTAGGGAAATGAATATAAAACATTGAAGCCGAAAATGCACTATATGAGAAAACTACGAAGACAACAGTTATACCCGCCTTTGTTTCTCTAACAGACATATGCAGGATTCAATTGTGGCATTAAAAAGTTAAAGTACATTGACAAATGTGAAAGATGAAAAGAAGAGTGGGCTCATTACCAAGAACTATGACATTTGTTCCGAAATTAGACTAGTCATTTATATTAAGTAAGCCAAGTTTGGCTCAGGAAAGATTCATGACTGCACTGTGTAAAA
>CAESWR010000877.1:102123-113519 GCA_903171835.1 Mullus surmuletus
CCCCCCCAAGACTTGGGAACGCAGGAAGTCACAAAAAGCAGACATCCGTCGTGGCAACACGTAACATCAAGTCAGCAGGAATGTCGCAGCTCTGCCGTGGCGCGGCCTCTCTCCCAGACCGCTCAAAGTCTCGTAACGGTTGTCCTTCCTGAAAACACTGCGAGTCCTCACTCACTGAGCACAAAAGACAGGGACTGTGACGACTGCCTGTGGGATGTTTTACCACTAACCTCATCCTAAACTTGTGGGCGTCATTGTTCCATTAATCACAACTGGATGTCTCCTAAAAAGCCACTTCCTTTGCTTGCATGAAACAGGAGCACTGAACAAAGCAAAGCATGACATTGCGTCTGCTCTCCATCAGCGGAGGTCTTGAAAGTAGACCCCCAGTAAGGTATTTGAGGTGATTGTCCTCTATTGATTGATAAATGGTTTCAGGGTTCTTAAAAGACCATGTGCACGTTTCAAACACAAGAAATCCGATCCAGCACCTCTGACCTGAGATCTATTAATAAGCAATAATAAATGGAATAAAATGGAATAATTGTAATGATTTTTAAAACATTTCAAATCCGCTACAAGACTCTCAAGCCGCCTTAGGAGAATTAATGTACTTCATTCCTCCATTCTCCTGATCATACACCTGCTAAACCTGCAGTGACTGAATGCGAACATTTGCTATCTCAAGTCAAATCACAGAAGCTTAAGTGTGTTTGTTTAGGATTCACTTTAATGCCGATTCCTTTCACTGCTTTTGCCACCTTGACTTGAAAAAATTCATAAGAACACCCCCCCCCCCTCCCGCCCCCCCACCCAAAATGGAACCAAATTGAGTCTTAAATTCTGGGATTAAGTTGAGTCAGGTTGACGTACCTCCACAGCTGCTCACAAGCCTTCAATCTGGGCAGACACAACCTGTCTGGCAAAAACATCTCGTCTTCTTGTGAACTGACAAGGCGGGAAAGTCTTGTTTGGAAAAAAAAAATGTCTTTGAGAAGGTAGTTGTGGAAAAAAAGTATCATTTTCTTGTTTTAAGGATTGTTCCAATCATGGATGTTATTCTGGAAAACTTAATTCCTCTGTTGTGGTTCAGAGCTGTTTGATGATTCACGCACTGAAGAGTTCACAGCCTACAGTGCATTTCAAACCTGTTTTGTCTGTCTGTTAGCGCCGCCGCCACCAAGGTTGCATAGTCGATGGGGATTGTCTGAGGAATCGGGACGACACAAATACTACCATCTGAAATATTGATTCCGTTTGTGTGCAGAGTGAATCATAGGGCAGGGACGTTCATTCTTTTTTCATTTTGTTCATATTGCATTTTTTATGATGGTTGACGTCACCACACTTCACTAAAATTTCTGTTGAATTTGCCCTCAGTTTTCTCTCATTGCACCCGAGGCTTCGCCGGACGACACACACAACTCAGAATTTCTGCCACATGACGAGAGGGGACGTTCAACTGTCTGGCAGACTCAAACGTCAACAAGGAAACTCTTTTAGCCGCATTATTTCCCAGATTTATGACAACAAATACATTATCTATGTCACCAAAATTGTGAAAAACTGACCTAAGTGATGGTATGAGAGGCGTTTCTGTATGAATCCATGTGGCACAATGTGGGCAGTTACTACTGTGAAGAATTGGATAATATACCGATTTATCCTCTACGAAGGAGAACAACACAGGGTTATTTTCAAATGTTTGAGGTGTTCATATCAATGAGATAAACAAATCAGTTGAGTTTAGGAATCCCGGTCAAAGATGGGCAGCATCATGAGACGCGGGAAGAACAAAATGACATCACTGATCAATGTCTGATGTAAAAACACATTCTTTGATGATCATCAGGCTTCAATTAACAGACGAGGAGCCCATAAAATGTTTGTCCCCCCCATCCTTGTTCACCCATGAAGAAAAACTGAACCACTAAAAATTCCTTGCAAACTGCAGCATCCACAGCTCACATACTTTGTGACCACAGCCGAGCTGAGCGGTGTGAAGCACAAGGACATTCCTGTATCTCAGGCTTCTTCTTCTTCTTCTTCACAGCAGCAGCAGCAGCCACAACATCAGCTGACTCAGACACCTTGAAGGCTGTAAGGCAGTGATTTGTTGGACTTCTAAGTGTGTGCGTGTGCGGATAGAACAAAGCGTGTGCCAACTGTGCATGAAAAACGAAGTTAACACGGAAATCAGCCAATTCAGATGCTGAGGCGCCACCTGTGGGTCAAACACTGTAAATGCAGCGCTCAACTTCCCATGTATTTCCCCTTAACTTCTTTCTGTTGTCCTTTTCAATTTCTTATCTAATCTTAAAAAACAGCGAAGAGAGTCAGTGAAGATGATGACTTCTACTCATTTCGATGCTGTTCACACGACAGCGGACTGTGGAACTATTTTCTTAACACTTCTGTCACAGATGCCAGCAAATATTGGAGGAAAAAAAAAAAAGACGAGTGGCTTTACTTTAAGATCCCAAATAAAGCTGTGAGGAGTTCAGTATTTGAATCCTACCTGTTTTCCTTTGCCAGTGAAGTTTGGGCTCAGTGATCCATTCTCGGTGCGAGTCTCTGTCGCTTTCTGCCTCTGCAGCCTCCAAACTGGGGTTTTTTTTCCCCTGCTGCGGAAAAATAGTCTCCTCCGCACAACTGTATGCAAAAAGGAGGGGAAAAAAAGGAAAAGAGCAAAGCACAGGAAACAGTGAGGCAGCGGTATGCGGGTGAGTCCGCTCATTGAGAAGATACTCGTGCTTATCAAAGATTCGGAAAGAGTTCCTGTGGATTTTACAGATGTTTTTGGAGCCAGGGGAAGTCAGGGATTTTCCCCCAAATGGTCATCAAATTCCGCAGAGAAGATGCTGAGCACCTTTATGGGGGGAAACACTGAAGCTCAACTTACCACAGACCCCATCAACCATTGACACCCAGTGAGAGAGAGAGAAACAATCTACTCACCATCTGAGAATCACCTTATTACACCACTTCAATGTCTAGAATCTGGTTTACTGGTCACTATATTCATATTTATGGACAAAGTTTGACAAAATTTGGAGTTGATATTACTGCCATTGGTCATTTGTAGATGGCAGCAAGACTAGTTAAACGTTTAAAATGGTGCAAACACATTAAACAAAGATGGGTTGGTGACTTCAATGCATTTAGAAGCCCATGGTGGGGGAGCTATAAGAAAAATAGTTGGACATGGCAAGGCACACCTTCTGGATTACAAACTGATAAGCAAAGTGATTTTCATGAATCAAATGTTACACAAGTTTATTCAAAAATTAAAGGTATCACATGTACAACAGGTAAGAACACTTCCATAGGGCCCCCGGTCGAGGCTCCTGATCCACTAATCCCACTATACACAAAAACGGGTTCTTTTAACTTAGAATGATGCTGCCTGTTGGACAACATACAGGATTGGGGTTGAAAATAGAGCTGAGGTTCTGAGTTCAAACGTTTCGAGCAGAGAAGGATCAACCAGCACGGCTATGTTGCATGACATCACCAAGAGGCTGCATTTAACCCCACAGCTAAACTCCAGTGTTTCTACTGTCAAATATCAAATTAAATGAAACGCATTCATTGATTACACACAAGCTAGGAGACAGTAAAGTTATGGGAAGAATGAAGGTTTGAAGACAGTTATAAAAGATTTATAAGAAAACATGCATTTGCATCTGCAGGGGTGAAAGATTGATGTCACTAACTCGTTCCTTTCCCCTGATGAGGGTAGTTTCATGTCAGAAAATACCCACCAGTTCCATGCTAACAGATCATTATCGCAGACAGGGAGGTTGGTCCTTTTATCCAGCCATTTTGGAGAGGCAGCAATAACATCTGCATATTTCAGTCTGAAAGCTTGTTTAGGTTGTGAAATTCTAAGCATGGACAGCCTTGGACTGATGGAGAATGTTGCACAACATCAACTCGAATGTTTCTTATATCTGGCATTCATTAGTCTCTGCCATCAACTTTCCATGACCATTTTCTGGTGACTTGGCACTTCTGCGTGTTGGACAGCAGGCAGACATTAAATTCTTCTTCTGGAAATGCTTTTTAAGACTTCTTGTCCAACACTGTGCAAAGATGAATCCACTGCAATCTCCTGTGCTGCCTGCAGACTAAAGTTTCTGGTTCCCAGCTTTGATCTACAGTCACACATAATGAGATACAAACCACAAACGAGGAAAAAGGAACAGATACAAATTGGGGGCTCTGTCACAGTGGGGTTTTCAGCTTTTTTTTGTTTTTTGTGTTTTTTTTTGGGCAACCTTTTTTTCAGCGGCAGATTAACTGAGAACAACATGGCGGTCGAACACGGACTTCCTCTGTTCCTGGACCTGCCTCCTCCAGCGCTGCTGGGCGTGCTCCACTTTGTTCAGCATGTTGGGTCGAGATTGCGAACGTGACAGGACATTGTGAGCATTTGCAAAAGGCTGCTGGTCCTGAAAGCAGAGAGGGGGAAAAAAAACACCAAAGGAAAAACACAATTATGTTGTGACTCTATTCAGAACAAGAGGAGACCGTATACAACCACATTAAACTGGATATTTCCTTGATCCCTTACAGCATTTTCACATGTTTTGGGGTCCACATGAATAATTTCGACAACAGTATTTCAAAAAGGAGTGGGAGTGCTATAACCAGCGATCCCAACAGTCTGCAATGTCAGTCAATTGGACGACTGAGACCACAAAAGTCATGAATCAAATAAATAAAATAAGACTTGTTACAATTTTTTCTTATAAATTGTTGAATTCAAGCTGCTGATAAGATCACAGATTTACCCTTTGTCATGTTTAATATAGAAATTCAACTCTATAATATGATCTCTCTTTTTTGTTTAAATCACCATCCTTGTTTTACTCATGGTGTCACAAAGTTGAGCTGTGATTGTCGTGACTGCGATACAATGAAGTTGGATTTCAATGATGACTGCCACTGCTGGCATCAAGCAGAATCTCTTTTGCAGTGTGTTCAGTGACGATTATCATCGCTGGCCAGTCTCTCTGGATCAAAGATTGCCTAAACATTGCAGGACAACCATTTCCTCCATAATAACAACGGAGTAATACTTCCGTCCATACAAGTTCACAAATCTCTTTTTTTACTGCAGTGACATTTACTGTTAAGGCTCAACTCTGGGTCAGTCTGTCTCATATAAAGTATACTTTCCTGTTTTCTCCATAAATGGTCATTCGCCTTTTCTGTTCTGTTTTACCAAGCAGGAATTACGATGATGCTTGAATATCAGTAATTTGGGTCGCTGACTTAGTTATCATTTTTGAGTCTTATCACACTTCAGCAGCACAAATTATTCTACAAATAAACCTCTGTTGAATGGCTTCCTCTTGACTGTGAAAACAGTGGGGCAGCTGCACTTCCTGTCTACCCCCCAGCAGGCAACTGCAATCAGTGTTTTGTTTTCTTGATATCTGAAAACACTGCATCACACTGAGAGAGAGCCAATTGATTTACTGCTCCTTTGATGTATTAGAACATTTAAAATTATACTTTGGTTTTATTAGTAGTTTGACAGGAGAAAACATAAAAATACAGGCAATCAGTGCCATCAGAAATTAGTCTAGGCATAGAAAACCCCATTGATGTAAACTCCGGTTAGTTATTTCTCCTAATTTCCACTAAATATTTCAAAGGTTTAGATGATCTTTTTTAAGCTATTACTCTTTTTTTCCTTGAATGGAGAAATCTTAATACATGTGTCCGACTTTTATCAGTAGAAGTATCATTTCTTGTGGCACTTCAACAAACAAATAATCCTGCCTGTGGTGTCTGTAACGCCCTTAACATCCAGGCTACTCTGGCAGAAGTAGAGCTGCATTAACACGGTTGCTCGGCTGTGGAGAAAAACTAGTTTCCACCGGCAGTCTTGTGATGTGATCTGTCAGGGATTCTGCATTGAGCACACTGGTAAAATGTAACTTGATTCCTTCACTATGAAGTATGCTCTTATCACATTAGATTGCTGAGAGCATTTGCTAAGAATGGAGCAAATTGATCAACATTCCACAAACTGCTGAGATTATTCATATAGACTCACGGAGCTAAGAAATGATCCTCTTTGTATGGTTTGATCATAATTCATGTACAACAATGAAAATCCACCTATAAGCCCTTACTGCCACACCCAAGGTTTTGAAATCATCAGATTCATTATCCTGTTAAAAATGATCGAGTTGGCAAGGATCCCATGTGACATTTAATGCAAAGTGAGACTAGCGATGCATATACAGTATAAAGGTTGGCAAAGATCAAAGTACTAGTTAATATTAGCATTAGTATTAGTTGTATAGCTTTGGTACAAAAAGTGGCACGTACCCCAACGTCATCATCGTTCTGGATAAGTTGCGAGTGTCCAAACAAACGTCTCTTCAGTATGGGCTCGAGAAGGGTCAGGTAGACCATGTAGAGGAGCAGAAGGCCCAAAATGGAGAGGTACATTATGATGGTGACCTGAGGACAGGAAACAACTTTAAATATATGAATGAATTAATAGTGGCAAATGATTTTTTTCTAACTCAGAAATGCAGATATATGCAGATATATTGAAAATACGTGCTTGTGGGCCAAACCGACTGTGCTTAATTATAGTGTCTCCTTGTTATTGTGTCGCATATCTGTCCATCCACTCAAGTAAATATTTCAGCACACATACCTTAATGGTCCCCGAACTTCTCTCCTCATATTTGCATTCACAGCGTAAGCAGTATGCCTCCACATCTTTTCCTTCAACCGGCATTGGTTCAACAACGTGTAGACAGTTACTGAAAGAGAAGATGAATAATGGTAATAGGACTCGTGCATCATTCAAGTGGGTGTGCAGCCCGTGAGCAGCTGCAGTGATTCAGCACTTCACATACCAGTCTTTGAGAGATACGTTTTGTTTGTAGATCTGACCCTCAATATCTCTGTATGGTGGACAGATGCATTTACAGCGGATGTCCTCGGAGTTCTGTAACAGATAGATCATAAATGTTAGATCATCTTTGGGTTTTTTTTAAGTAAATCATTTTCTTTAAACTGAAAAAGACATGATTAACAATGAACACCTTATGTACCAGTCTAGAGGAATTCAATTCAGATAAAATTTGTTTTTGAACATTAAGGGTCTGTTTTCAAACCTGGATTTTGGTTTGATCATTTGATCTGCTACGATCTAAAGTAACTTTAATTCATCAGGGGTTGAAGCTGCATGCTACATTACCCAACTGTCAATCAGATGCTAGTCTCGACTAAAAGAACAGCCCAGTTCATCACAATATTATCACGTGCCGTTTACTAACCAAGTAGAGGTTTGGATTGAAGAGAAGGAAGGAATTGTGTTATTTTTCCATAATGTTCTAATCATTTGAAAATATCTTTGTCCCCATTAGCTGATGTCATGACATTAGCTATTCTTCCTGGGGTCCACAATGCAATTTTAAAAGAACATAGTACATACTGGCATTCATCGCTGTTACAGATCACTGTAGCACCTCGTCATCTTATACACAAACAGCAAACAGTCTGTCTAAAATATATTATTAGATTATTAGTTCACATAATTCACATAATTTCATTACAGTACCACAACAGTTCAACCCACAAATAAATTCCTATAATAAATTATAATACATTGTTTTTCTTACTCATTGAATTTTCAATTTATTTAAATAGTCTTTTACTACTTTTAAAAAAAAATATTTTGAGTTAATATTTGTGATATTATTAGGTAATGTTTTCCATCCTATAATGGCTCTGTATATTACAGTATGTTTTAAAAAGTTTGTTCTTGGTTTAGGTGCCAGTAAATTATCATATCTTGATTGTCTGGTTGCAATCATTTGAAACTATGAAAACCATGTTGTTAATTTTCCATTTAAAAAGGCTCAGACTCTTAGGCAGGAACCAAAGTAGAGGTACACCGGAAGTGACGTCACTCATAACATTAATGAAGTGACTGCAGCTTAATTAATGTGATTGGTTCACCCGCGTTCACCTGCGAGGTCAAAGGTTCTGTTGCCGAAAATGTCATCGCCAACCACTGAGACGAATGTTGATATTATAAAAGTAACGCTTAAACAAAAGGGGCAACTTGGATTGTGTTGATTTAGCGCAAGTACAACAACGAACAATCCTTCCGCGCAGTTTAAAGGTATAAAACTGCGGATGTCAACATTCTCGTAACCGAGCACAACCAGGGAGATTAGTACGAGTTAAAACAAACATCGCACCTATTTGACCAGTTGAGGCAGAGAGGACGATAATTCCCAAACAAAACCAACACGGAAATGGCTTTAAACGCCGACAGTGACCACCGACGCTGTGGCCGAGCTAGCATTAGCCGTACCTTCGCTGTCACTTGGGTTAACAGGACCAAACACGCCAGTATCAGGGCCTCGGCAACGAACGCTGACTTCATCTTCACTTCACGTCACCTCCAAATGCTCAGGAATCGATTGTTTGGAGGAGGAAGTGAGCAGCAGGAGTACGAGGAGGTCCTAACAAGTGTTAGCCATCGAGCTACACCAGAGATAAACAGTCCCTCACAGCGTCAGCTGACCGGTTGCCGGAAATGGTGGGGCGGCGCTCAACAGCATCACCGGGTGTGTCCCGGCGGGCGGGGACACATCGTCCACCTACAACAACAGTGTTTCGATTTCGAATCAAATCTACGTCCGGATATGTGACAGATGCGTTTTATATCATTACATTGGTTTCTATGACTTTTGTTTTCACTAAAACTGAAGACTGCTTAACTGCCCCGCCTTTGCGACACATGGCTTTGAACATAACAAACACCCCGATTCGCCATCATCGCACACACATCTCATGGTCTACCTTTGGTTGGCGGAATGTTTGGAGATCGCAAGAGTGGCAGAATAATAGAGTATCACTGGCTGACGTGGCCTGTATCGATGTTGCTAGTGTGAAACATGTATTGAGTGCAGATTCTCAGTCAACTGTAAGGGCCCAAGCATGAAATGTGTGTAATTATTAAAGTGGCTCGCTAGCGCCCCCTATAGAGGGAGTCCCGCTGGGGTCACATTACTCTTATGGCTGCTTGTCCTACGTGATTTGTAAAAAGATTTGTAAAAGGCTCGACAAACATATTTTTGCATGATTAGTAAGAGTCTGCTGTACGCTAAATCACTTCAATTTTGAGGATGTAGAATATGCAGAAACATGTGCAAACCCCTGAGGTTCTAGATGAACAGGTAATAGTGAAAATGACTGACGTTCCACACATAATTTTCCTATTTTTATTTACAGCATATTAGATGTACAAAACCATAAAAATATACATACTTGTATCGTCTAAGACAGGTGAATAGCTCAATTCTATTTTACAAGATCTTTCATTTCATTTATTGTGACTCCATATCACTGTTACTCAAAAACCCATAATCCCTCGTCAATTCTCAGAAGAGATGTCTTTGGCTGTTGGTTCACAATTTATAGAAAAACTATGGAATTTGGGGCCTTTTTGTTTTTTCTTTAAATCTGAAAGGTGTGGGGTTTTTTTTTTTACCACTGGACAAGGACTTGCAGTACCTCAATACTGCCAAACATATTGCTGCTACCATACGTTAGCCTTTCATCTAAAACTTTTTTACATCATATACAAAACATTCATCTGAATAATTGCTTTTGTGGTCCCACTACTTTCCTAGTAGTGTTAATGTTCCCAAGAAAACATGTGTGCTATCATTGTTTCTTTCATTTTGCAGTATTTCTGTAAGTTCAACTCTACTTGTGAAGGTAGCCTATGTTAAACTAGATACACACGCTATATACAGCATCACAGAGATTCAGTATATGTTTGCTTAGCTACTGTATTTGTTTTTCATCACCATGCCATTAGCAAAAGTCTCATACTGTTAGAATGAGCAGTATTTAGAAATATTCATATAAATGAATACCATCACATGGAAATACAGAAGACCTCTCCCAACCAAAATCATAATGAGGCAGACAAGCACTTGTATTTGAATCCTGAGGTGGCAACTTAAAAATGTATAGGAGATTATAAAGATATTGAAATGTTGTTGTTGTCAAGCAGCAGAGGTGATCCAGATGCCCATCTGAAGATTCCAGTTGGTTCCGTGTACCATTTTTTCAAGCATGTTTTCTTTGTTAAAGCTTCAGTTCAAAGTCCATTCCCTTTGCTGCTTTCTCCTCAGGATTGGTGTTGTCGGCCGTGTGGTCCACCAAGTATCAGTCCATGTGAAAATGGATAACTACAGAAAACTATAAACAGGATGGTGGGCAAACTATACACCAAATATCCAGAGGCCTGGTGGCAAGCAGGCCATCCTAAGGACGAAGAAATCTGAGGACTTTGGAGCGCAGGAAGCGGATGAAAGATTTCGGAAACATTTCCCGTGACTCTTGTGCTGTGTAGTTGAAGAAGTTCTGTGGATGAGCCAGGACATCGAACAAGGCCTTCATGAGCTTCTTGTCCTGCCGAGGATTAAAAAAATCAACGTAATAACAAAACACGAACGATATTGAGCAACAGCCTGTAATCACGCAAGTACCCACCAGAGGGCAGTACAGAACGATACATGTGTATCACTACCTACAATGGAGTCTATTTAACATGTAGGCAGAATAGTGGGTTTCAATTTTGTTAAAGGCAACATTATATATTAATTTACATGCATGTATTTATTTCTTCTTATATCACTAGGAGAGAATGTCATTGGCTAAATACCTAAAAACCAGCGTCCATGTTCAAAGAGGAAAATGTAACAAAGTATGACAATTAGATAACAATACATTGCATACCTTTAGAATTTCCTGATGATTCTCTGAAGCATATAATCTTCCATCTCTCACTATGTCCTCAATCAGCTCTTGGTAGTCCTCTGAAAAAAATCAAGAGCATAAATCTTCAGTGTGACAAATCAAATCCAATTTGCATTCCCGAGTCCTGAGGAGCACCTCGTCAATAAGACACGACTGCACTTTCTCTCACCATCGTATGTAACATATGGGACCTGGAAGCCTTTCCCACTGTTGCCCTCGTTTGATCTGAACTGAATCCAAAGCCTCTTGGAGCGGGAGGTGAAAGCGATCGGACGTTCGTATGTTTGACATGTCTCGTAGGTGGTCACAGAGTTGGAGAGAGCTGTGAAATCAAAGGACACCCACGCAAAATTAATGCTATTCATCAATTCCCAAGAAGGCTTTTTCATATTTTTGACTTGATAAGAATTCAGTGTTACAGCAAATAATTACAAATTTGCCAGAATACAAAGCTGATGGGTCATCATGGATCAATCATGGATTGAAAATAAAATAAAAGGAAGAAAGAAATATTTGGCATTGGTAATAAAGTGGTAACAAAACAGAAATCAGATCTGATATCAGTAATCTGTTTT
>CAESWR010000877.1:113534-133184 GCA_903171835.1 Mullus surmuletus
AGTTTTAGCCAAAAATAATAATGAAAAAAAAATCATTTTCTAGACCCCTTGGAAAATCTACTCATGCTCTTCCAGAGTCACCACCTTAAGAAACCCTCAACTTGGGATACAGTTACTAGCTTACCCTCTAATTAAACCAGGGAATTTTGCACTGGTCAAAAATTCTAAACACTAAAACAAGTCAAGACTCACAGCTCTTCCTCATGACTAAGTAGTCTCCACACTCATCTTCTATAGGCAGGAAGATTTCTGGGACGACAATAAGGATCCTGCGTTTGGGTGGTGGGTTGATGGTCCAGGTGCACTCCACATTGGCAGGGTAGTTCCCCGGGTAGTTGGGGGACTCAATGTAGCCCGTGAATTCTCCCAGTTCACCACCACACTGTCGATCTGTGGAAGAAAACCAAAACAAAGCATGTCCTTGTTCCAGCTCCTTTTAGTAAAGATGTTTGGAAACTATAACTGCACCACCTGGCACAAACACACATACTTTTGCACTGCATAATGTTAGTGGAGCCATCGAAATCAGTGGTGGTATTTCCAGGGCAGGCGATACAGTAATTTTGACCAAACTCCACTTGAAATGTGCCCGTGGGGCAGCGGATGCAGCGGTGTGTGCTGGTGTTGTAGTAATGTCCTGGAGAGCAATGAACTACAGAAAGAGAACACAGTGATGTTCAATGTAACTTATGTTATTATACTGTTTTTTACAGAAAAAATATAAGCAATCTGTACACTGTACACAAGTAGAATGCATGTTGCTCACTGTACAGCTTTCAACCACTTCCTTAATGGATGAAATCAGGGTGATCCATAGATTTTAACAGATTTGTGCAGCACAATGTAAGCATACTGAACCACCTACAGAGGGAAGCAGAGCTCCTGCCAACAGCAAAAAAGACTCAGAATGGACACATGAAAACACTGTTATGTTGTCTGGTAAGAATGCGTTTATGTTATGTTTTTGTTTATGGCGACAACAGAACTCTCTAATCCAATTACAAACTAATTTCAAAATACAAGAAATTACAAAAATAGAGACAATTGCCGCACCTTTGGTCTCGCACTCTTGAAAATTGATGGCGCTGCTGCGCTTGGTCACCAGATTTCCCCCACAGGGGAAGCAGGTGGTACGTCCCACCTCTGGCTGGTACGTTCCAAGTGGACAGGGGAGGCAGGGGACGAAGCCGTCATGAGAGTAGTGACCCGGGGAACACTGACCTGAACACACACAAGCGTTTGGATGAACTATTGCGAAATAGTCCACTTTAAAAACTTTAGCTTACAACATCTCTCTAACAAACTCTTTAAAAATACAGGTTTTTATTAATTTTTCTCCCATGTTGCTTCTGAAAAAAGATACTGCTTCCATTGAGAGCAGAGAACCTCTAGCAAAACTCAAGCAGATGTTTAAGGAATGATGCCATGTTTTATCTACAAGTGCACCACCTCTCACACACAGTATCTCCTGGGTGACTAATACAAACTGGGCGCCACTGGGAGTCTGCTGATAAATCTTCTTGTTTAGTCTGTCAGGGCTGATGGGATCTGGGATTAAGCCACAAAGTGACTGCGATAACAGCAGCAGAGGAGACCAAAACATGGTGGCTACCTCTGCTTTTTATTCTCGAGTGAAAGAAGTCAAGTTCACCTTTTGAATTCAAATACATCTTCACCATCTAAGCCCGGCTTGCTGTGGCGTTACACAAAGCAGAACATCCGTCGGGGAGAAGATGTTTATCAGGGTATCATCACTTCCTGCCAGTTATTTACTTTTTGTGCCCTTTTGTGCCTTTTTTGTGCCTGTGTTTATTTGTCCCAGATTTTTAAAAAGTTTTTTATAAGACCTCAAGGGGTCTTTCAGAAACTTCCAGAGGGAAAATAGTTTCAGGCATTTTGTAATCTGTCTCTTACCTATTTCTTGACTGAGAGGTTTCAAAATTCTTCATGTTTCTGACAGTATGAAGATACTACCCAAGTTTCCCAATTCGCCTATAGTTTAGCACATCTTTATTAATTCAAACACACCTATTCATCATCAGGGTCATTTGATTTCATTAAAAAAACCTCTTAACATTTGGATGAAATAGGCAAACTATTACAACTAAACAAACAGGACATTTTAAAAGATGACCAAAAATTTCATTTTCCTACAAAGATATATTTGAGGGTTAGATGCTGGATTTCTTATGTTCAAGTAGATGGTGGCCCTTTTCATATGCATTAAAATAAACTATTCTGTGCAATTGTTCACTCTGAGGACCCCCTGGAAGACCCTCAAGGACCCCTGAGGGTCTCTGTACCCCACTTTGACACCCCTTATCTTAATTCAAATCCCATTAGGGAGACTTTCAAACAAGGCATCAATATCTCTCTGTGTCGATTGTCGGGATAAAGACAAAGATTGTTGTATCTAAATCCTGCTGGACAATATTACCTCCGCACTCGGAAATGTTTCGAGCCCCAACCACTTTGGACACTTCTCTGCCCTCGGGCCCTGGACAGACCTCGCAGGACATCTGTCCCTCCTCATCTTGATACGTTCCAGCTGGACACAAAACACATCTTCCCTGGTCGCCGTCGTAGTGCGTCCCAACACTGCAACTCACTGTTTGACAGGAGAGGAAATGAGATCAGGATTTATAATGTTGAACCTGATGTAGGATTCACAAAACATGACTTTAAATTTTCAGCAAGGAGCACCCTGTGTCTCGTGTTTTTCCAATCATGAACAAAATGCACTCACTAAATATTAATATACATCTGCTATTCCGTCAAAAAGAGCCCTGATTAAGATTTTAGCAAGAGTAATAAAGCATTTTCCTCACAAACAAGAAAGGAAGCAACCCAAACCATAAGTGCTGTTTCTGTGTGCATAATTGACATCAATTTAGCAGACAGATCAGTGTCTGGTGTGTCAGGTAGAGCCCACTACAAAAACCACGAGGAGGCGAATGAGACATTACATTGTCTAGCTGTGGTGCAGACATGAATCAACAAACAGAGTGGTGTGCCCTGTGGCTACACAAAATCAAACGGCCCTGGCCACACTGTAGATTTACAATATAAATACAGCACTTCAACAGCATGACAAGAGCATTAAATTAAAGTTACCCAGACTTCATCAGCTGCCTCTTAAGTATAATCAAACAGGACAGTGTACACACTTGAAACAGATAAACACTTTGAAGAGCACAAATTAGGCTGTCGAGTATCTTCTCATCTAAGATATTCTGACCAAATTAACTGTCTCAAAAATCTAGACATAGCAGTGGGCAGATGTTAGGTGGTAGCTCGGATGATTACAATTATCACTGACCTGATGTTATAATCACAAAGCACACTTAAGGCACGGTTTACATGCTTTAACTCTGACACAGCCGAAAAAGACTTCTCTCAGTTTATCATTACATTTTCCCCACAGACTGTTGCTTTTTGTAATCTTATCTTGTGCCAACACATATTACATAGATAACCTTCGCTGGATAACAACTTGTACATACAACTCACAGTAGCATTAACTGACATTCTATACTTTTGTATAACATGAGCCTTTATATAACACCCATTTAAATGGATGGCCACCTGGGTTTAGGAATTAGCATAATTCATCATCATTGTGCATTGAAATGGTGTTGTTATGATGATGTTTCTGATACATATCCTTTTTAATGGCAGAACTAGAGAAGTAATAAATGTAGCTTTCAGCTTCTGGTTCTAAAGTTGTCATTTGTTGCATTTGTTGTCATTTGAGCAATAAATCAAGATAAAAACTAAATACACTAGACAAACACGATTGGTATGAGATATATCGGCTGTCAAGAAATAGCTATTAAACACCAGTAGTGGCAGTAGTATTACTTGCAGATAACTTTTTACATGATGCTAGTGATGCTAAGTAAGAATCTCTGTGTTTTAGGGGACATAATACTAATGTACAGTGCTGGGCATGCATTAGAAGTTGTATGGGGTCTATTGAGTGTCAAATCTGTTTTTGTGCATCTTTATGTTGTCCCTTGCGTTTTTATGAGTGAAAATGGTCCTGGGAAATCACGTCTTACCCCACCATTTAAGTGTATAGAACTGATGAAATGACAACAAAAGCCACCTGACTTGCTCCTACACAAAATGCACATACTTATTTCATATGAAGTGACATGTAATACAGAATCATGTACAGTAAACAACTCCGACTCACAGAAAACAAAACAAAGAAAAAAAGCACAGCATCAAACACCTAAAAACATACCAACTTTATGCACTTATGAAACAGAGACCCAGAGACAAAAGAGCACCACCCCTCTCCACATCTGCTTCTGCGCCTAGCAACGGACACATCCTGCCACTTGATATAACGTTGCTGTGTGTCAGAGATTTACTTTTAATGCCACCATAAGCACCCTCCTTTCTTTTAAAAGCAAACACAGACGCAAATCAAAGAGAGCTTTTCCCTCTTATCTCACTAAAGTGCAAAGTCTTGATTAGAGGGACCAAAGCACCGTTTTGCTTTGGACCCTCCCATTCAGAGTGATGCCTGTAATTAATTTGGGAATTACTGCGTCTGTCTGATAGTCTTAAGAACTTGACTTGAAAACGGCAGCTGATCTCCTACAAGAATAAATCAATGAAATCCCCTGCCCTTGAGTCCCAAATGTGCCTCAGTTGAAGCCTTTAAGCTGCCCGTGAGTAGGAAAACCTGCATCTCGAAGAGCTCGGCACAAAATAAACCTTTAACGTCAATCTATTGTGTGGAGTTCAGGAAATTGTTAGATTTTTCCTGAAAAAAAGTAAGAAAATGTAACTCTCAAGAGCAGTTCAATTTTTGAAGCCTATTGTTTATTCTGAAAGACCATGAGGAGCCATCATTGCTTTGTCCTCTAACAGCTTTTATTTGACAGAGGGAAGCAGTGAGAGAAGAGACAGAGTGAAAGTGAAAGAAAGAAAAAACCTTGAAGCCTTTCAAATGCAAAGACCAGTTCTATAGAGTCCTCGAATTGATGGCCCCAAAGAGGTTTAAAAGACCTTTCACCTCTATTCAAGTCCTCAGTCTTTGCCTACTTGATGACATAGGAAAACACTACGGTATCACAGTGGTAAGGAGCTGAACCCAATAAAAGGGGTCAGTTTTCTGAATCCCCCCATTCTGCTTGGCCCAATCGCTGCTCGCGCCCATCAAGCAGAGGCCCAAACAGCTGATGCTAATTGATTCCCATGGTTTGGCTGAAGTCAATTCTCTTTAGCAGTTTAGTGGCTGGGGGTCATGCAAAGTGGCCCCAGCTGGGGGGCAGGGGGGACACAACACTCAAACTGCCAGCTTGAATCAACAGCACTTCCTAAACATCTTCAATGTTAAAACAAACACGCAAACAAGTCGGCTATGGCAGCCAAACGGACCCACGCCGGTTGCAGCATCTCTGGAGCTGAACCAGCTTTCCCTCTCTTATTTTCTTTTTTAAAGTAATTCCGGTGTGGTCACAGGGTGATGATAGAACTAATTAGAAAAGATATAAATTAAATATCAGGCATGCAAACAGAGCAGATGTCCGTGAATACATGTTCACTTGCCACAAACACTTCACAGACTGTGGAAAAGGCTCCAAAGAGAGCAAATTGAATGTCTCCCAAAGCACCGGAGGCTGTTATGGTGAAGGAAAATGCTCCCTCTCGGGAACAAGCCCCAAATGGGGTTTTCAATGGAGTGGGCAAACTGAAAGGGACCAAACTGCAGAGCTAAGCCAGAGAGGGAGGTGGGGGAGGAGGGGAAAAATATAGCTCCTTTAAAGAGCTGGAGGTTAAGAATGCCTTTCAGCCCCCCTTCCACCAACACCACCACCGCTTCTTCGCCCAAATTACATGTCTACAACCCTGCTATGGCCAATAGACTGCTTAATGTTGACCTGAAAGCAAAGCAGGGGAGTTAAGGAATCAAGACACTTAAGACCAGTGTTACTCGGATATAAAAAACGTTTGGGTCAGTTGTGTCAGCTCAGAGCAGCAGAAATAACCTCAGCATTAATGTGGAGGCCAAATAATTGTGACATGGGCAAATACGGAAGGCCAATTAGTTCTATGACATCTTCCAACAAACATCTGAAGTGTAGAGCTGCTGAGCTGTTTTGGTTAAAAACCAAGCGAGGAAGAACAACACTACCGTCTCCCCAGTCCCCCAGTGGAACACGGCGGTTCCAACACAAAAAAACTCAAGCACACTTGAAAAGTCTTGAAGAGCGAACTTACTGTGAGGCCCAAGAGTAGGGGCGCGCGGGCGCAGCGGCCAGAGAAAACACATGCCAGCCTTCAGCTCAGCACCACTGACAGTGTGCGGTCTCACTTAATGAACGTTTTCCCCATCGCACGTTGTATATAAAAACCTGGACTGAGCGGGAACAGCCACAGCGGGACCCCACCGTCGCCCCGCATGTTCCGCTCCGATCCCAGTGAGATGCTGGAAGATCTCACAGGTTGGAGGGCCAACAACGGTCTCTCTGTTCCTCCACGCGAGCTCGCTCTCACCTCTAGCTCGCTCATTACAGCATGTCTGCAAACCAAATATGGCACTCATCTGGCCAACACCTGCTCCAAATCCAATCATTAAACCAGCTTGTCTAAATATATCTCCCTGGCATGGACTTTTTCAATTACTTAAGGACGTGACTATGCGCCTACTGTGTGTTTAGGCCCACTCTGCGCCTAGACACACACAGTTTGTGCTCTCCAGTGATGAAAAATGTTTCTAATCCAGGTGATCTCAGTCTGAATTACCCTTTCGCACTGGATCGCAGGTAAACGCCAAAGCCAAACTCACCACACTTCCTGCCCACCAGCACCTGTCCGGCCACGCAGTGTCCCGGGGCTTCCGAGGGCTGACCGGGACTCCTGGCGAGCTCGTAGTCTGAGCCGGCGAAGTGGAGGTGGAACTGTTCCCGGTTGATGGACTTCCTCAGGGTCCTGATGGTCTTCCGCAGGCGCTTTTCTGACCGCCGACGCACACAGTTCAGGTCACAGCTCTCTGCTGAGAGAAGCAGCACACAGCACAGCTGTCTTCAGGGGGGAAATGTCTTCCGGAATATCTACAGTAACGCCGACACCTGGGTGCTCACGTGCTGACCTCGGCATGCACCATTTATAAAGAATTCAAGAGGGAAAAAAAAAAAAACCTCGGCCTTGTGTCCCAGATGACAGCCCTTCACCACCAAAGCAAAGTCAAAACAGGAGATACTTTAACAGTTTGTTTTTTGTTAAGTGACAGAGGTGAAAGAGAGAGACGCAGAACGAAAAGTAAAAGGCTGCAGGCAAGCAGACAGGAAGCACAGAGAGACCAACCTGTTACCTCCTCTAGGTTCACATCCAGCTCAAACTCAGCTGTGATGGAGGAGCCGTCCTCCTCCCCCGCTTTCCTGCCGTGGCGGCTGCGCGTCCGCTGTCCGGACGAGGTGCAGCGGAGGCTCACATAACTGAACTGCACGTTCTCGGTGAAGAGAAACCTGCTGTCTGTGGACGCCGGACACAGTCGTCCCCCCAACGATCATCACAAGCACCAAAAACACACACGCATGCACACGCACGCACACGCACACACACACACACACACACACACACCAAAGCAGTTTATTTAATGTTGACAGTCTGTGGTTTCAAATAGCCTTCGGATTTGATCATCTGTGTGTCTGGAAAAGGGACCAGGATGTCAATGTGACACAATCTTTTATTCGAAACACTTATTTCACTGAGTGTGAGGGATGTAAAAGACCACGCTCAAAGCCCTTCTGGAGAAGCAAAATAATCCTACAATCGGAAACTGCTGTGATTGATGGCTAGGTCAGACCCAACTGAAAAGCATGCTATGGCTAATTACATCCTCTCCTGTCGCAGCCAGACAAAGTGCTGCGCTGAGACATTCAAGACACTCCAAACCACATCACTTTGCCCACAAATTTCTTTCACATTTGCCTTTGGTTTTTGGTTGACTTTGAAGCAGCCTTCAGGTCTGCTTTATCTTCTGAAGGCTGCGGCTTCAGATACTGGCAGCTCTTGGTAAACCCCAAATGTTTTTTAACCAGTAATATGCGGAGCTGTCATTTTAATCCCTGACTATTTGTATTCTAAATCTTGTATTTGAAAGCATTGTTTGGCTTGTTGTGTGGCAACCTCTGTACCTGAGCGTGCCGAGTTCAGGCTCTCCCTCAGTCGCTCCTGAGTGCGTTTTAAGTTGCACTTTGTCGTGCCTGACTTGAAAGTTGCAGTGGTCTTAATGCGTGGAACGCCGGACATTTCTGGACCTGCAGGACAGAGCAATAACAACAACAACAAAATCTGTTTAACATTGAATGAAAACATTTACAGCCCAGGTCGTCCCTGTTTTGTGCAGTGGAGCGGAGAGAAAGACGCAGATGTAAATCTGCAATGTTTTGTACTTGCCTAAGCAATACAAGCCACTGTTGTTCTTTTGTGCGTCACCCAAGCAGGGCAGAGGCATTCCACAGGTCACCGTGTAGGAATCCTCCGTTCCTGAAAACACACAAGAGGCCGCGACACACAGACCAAAGCAGACAAAAAGTTAGGGCCACAAAAGCCAAAGTCAGGAAGAGCAAACAGGCAGCGTGTAGGAACATGAAACAACGCCGTGCAGAGTGATGCTGACGACTATTTATACAAGGAAACCTGCAGCAGGTTGACTTCCTGACGAATTATGTTTCCATTTGGGTGATTTAATTGTGTTCAAACACTCGGTCCTTTGGCAGGGTGTGTTTCAAAACTGTACTTTGCCATCCTGTGCTTTGTTGTGGTATACTCTATTGAGGTGTTTCATGTCACGTCTCCTGATTGAATTAAGTGTGTTATTATGACATGGTTTTGACTTTTCCACTCAATGACTAACAAAGGAGGGGGTCTGAAGATCAAAAGCGTTCAATTTAAAATTCAAGATCATAGAAAGTTCCTGTTCATGTAATTTCAATTTAACAAAGTAGTTCACCTTTTGATCTGATTTCTGACATGAAATTATGTGAATGTTCTGAATCATAAAAAATAGATTATATATATATATATATATGTAAGGAGCAGTGATTCAGATTTGGGATTCTAATTTTTAGTTGCGTTGAGCAAAATCATATCCGATGAAGGTCCAGGATGAGAAACCCTTTCTGTTTTTAGAAACGCTAACTCATAATCTGCAAAAAAATAGTGGGTAGCCTTGGTGGTTTATTCAACATTTTCTGCAGCTGTTTCGCAGTGGAACCCTTCCAGCATCCACCTCCACTTCCTCACTTCATTCCTGCTGTCCAACGTTGTTGAATGTTTTGGTCCCACTGGACTTTGGTGTTTAACCGACAAAATGGGAATCAGTGGATGTTGATCTTTTGTTTGTCTCACAACTGCGGGAACATAAAAGGCGCTCCAAATGGAAGGATGATGAAGCCTGTTCAACTGCTGGAGGACTTTCAATGTGAAACAGATGCAGGAAGTGTTGAGTGGACCACAAAGGTTAGCCATCAAGGCCTAAACTGTTGCTCATTCAGCGTTGGTCTAAATCTAGATTTGGGTGTTGTTTTTTTTTCCTTCCTTTCTGCTCTTTACAATCTGACCATTTCTGTTTCTGAGATATATTGCAACACTCCCCCCAACAAAGTGCAGGAAGTGGAAGCAGAAAAGTGAGAACAGTAATGCTTTTATCTGTTGAATTATGAGACCAGGAACATATGCCCGGAGTGAAACAAAGTTGGCGGTAAATCTGACGAGCGTGAATGCATGAAAAGTTGTTTTGCTCATACATCTAAAAGTGTTCAAATCCAACTCACCACTGCTAATATGAACTTGGGATTGGCACGTCAGGAAGCAGCGGTCCCCACCCTCCTGCTTACTACAGTTCAAGGTAGGTTTAGAGGTGGGTTTTGCAGGTAGTGAACCCTCAGCCTCTAGATAGAAACCACAGTAAAACTCCAAGGTGAAAAAAAAGAACACTTTTGACTGTTTCAAGGAGGAAGAGGTCTATGAAGATGTGACAGAAAAGAGAAAAAAAACAACAACAAAAACATTTCAACAGCATTGCAGGATACATCAGAACATCAGAATACATCACTCAAGCACGAGGAAACACAGAATGAGAGAAAAGAGATCAGAATTCAAAGTATCTCCTGTTTTTGTCCCCCAAGTTTCAATCAGAACAGTGTGATACCGTTAAAATTCCTGAAACGCGCAGGAGGCACTGGCTTACCAATACAGTCCTTTTTGTTCCAGTGCAGCTTATAGCCAGGATGGCAAAAGCACTCAAATCGACCCATGGTGTTCTCACAACCCTGCTCACAACCACCGTTGTTCGCACTGCATTCATTTATATCTGAGAGAGGAAAGAGGAACATGACCATCAGAGCTTCTCCCATCAACTACACTCCACATGTGCTTGAAAGGCCGCTCTCAGGCTGTTGTGTACATGGAGCTCCCACTCCATCTCACCTCCACAGTGGGCCAGTCCATACATGGTGTAGCCTTTGTTGCAAAGACACTGAAAACCACCGGGGGAGTTCACACACGTGTGATCACATGTACGCTCGAAAAAACACTCATCTATATCTGTAATCAGAATCAGGCAGAGTGACATAATAGCAGGGCAGTCAGTTGCAATGTTCATCAGGAGGGATTTCCCACCCAGAGACACACATTGGCATTTGATCCCGGCTCTTCCCACTAAATGGGAGCTGTATTACGGAACACTGGAGCAGCTTTGATAGTAATTACAGGTGGAGGGATGGCAGCGCTTCAGTCACGTTTCATCGTAGCTGCATTACATTAGCAGAACAAAGGACAAAATAAAGGGCACTATCATTACCAACACAAGAAGCAAGTGGGGAACCTGGTGAAGCTATTTGGAATTATTCATATTTTCTGACATTCTAGAGTTCTAGTTTGATCACATCAGCATACAGGCAAAAATATTATGTTTGACGGCCGCAATTTATGAATCACGTTAATAATATATATTTTTAAAACATTAAAAAAACATTCCCTTTTATCAAAGCAATCATTTTTCACAAAAAAATTTACTTTTCTATCTTGTTTATCATATTTCCACTTGAAAGGTTTCATATAATATCCCTCCAGTTTCCCTCCACATTTCCATCTGTTGTTTTTATTTCTTATGTTTAATGTCGCGTCCTTCAGCAAGTTCAAGTTGCCACACTGGCCTTTTTAAACGAGCAAAATTGTCATAACAAATTTTGCTGTTGATATCACTAATTAGCCACTACATCTAACATTATTATTACATGGGCTGTACAGAATTTTGAGGGAACCGCGTCCAGAGTTTCTCTGTACCTTGACAGGAACGTTCATCCGTCAGCAACTTGTAGCCTTTCCTGCAGTTGCATTCAAAGCTGCCAATAGTGTTCCTGCAGAAGTGATCGCAGCCACCGTTTTGATGCTCGCACTCGTCTATGTCTGTGGGAGAAAGAACGCGTTACCACTGGGTTTGAGCGCCGCCGCTCTGCTCTGCTCTCCTCAGCTTTTCTTTGATTGGCAGTCTGACCTTTGCATGTTTTTCCATCTGGCTGCAGTGTGAAGCCGACGGGGCAGCTGCAGCGTACACCTGTGGATGTGTCCTTACATGTGCAGTCACACCCACCATTGTTCACCGCGCAGGTCTCTGAAATGACAGCACACACAATATATATGACCAATAATGCCTCATCTGAGCAATGGATCTCAAAACACCTGGACAGCAGAAGTGATTTTAGAATCATTGTTGGGGATTGAAACCACAAACCCCTATTTAGGAAGCACAAGAAGACTCCTGAATAGCTCTCCAAAGAAACAAAAAATCATTCAAATGTTTTCTTTCTGTTATGGCATATTTTCTATTTACAACCCTGATTGATAATATTACACTCCTGATCTGTTTATACGCCAGCATTCACCCCCACGAGTAATCGTGTGTTCATTCCGCTGACGTGTGACGTGAGTTTTTTAATATGCATGAATGGTCATTGATTCGGACAAATGTACTGATGCATGGACAGCTGGACAGGTTGTCCCGGGCGTCATCGAATGTGCATGTCGTACTCGGCTCCCTCTGTACTCAGCACAGAAGAACCAGCAGTGATTTACATGTGCAGGGTGACCCAAAATCACACCACTGATAAATACTAGCGATACAAGAAAAGATTCACACTCTGCCCTTCCCAAATGGAAGGAAAACGTGAAATGTACCACACTGTCACAAATGCATATTTTTCAGGGGGGAAACTGGGGGCGAGAGAGCCAGTGGATAGTCAGTTCACAGTTTGCTCAAAGGACGGAGGAATGCGCCTGGTTTACTAGACGTTACTCGTCTCCCCACACCTCGGTGGTTCCTGGCAGCTCGATGTGCCATCATATGCGAGAAAAAAAAGCTGTTTGAGTTGGAATGATAATTATTACCCATTAAAAGCCTCCGTTTGACCCGTTTGTCCACCTCGGTGAAGGATGTGGCGTTGTGGTCCATCGCCTCAGTGGTGGCTTCGTCTCGCTCTGTGACATAAATCAAATCGTAAATAAAAGAACTACGCCGGTTTGCCACTGTTGCAAAGTCTCCGGGTGGCTGAAATCGTACTTTGGGATTCCTGAGTGGGCTCCTCCGAACTGTTTGTGGTTGTCACCTTTTAGTAACCAAATGCATGTTTACACTTGTGATATGCAGCTTGTAGCGGCTTGGTTTGTGTGTCAGATAAGGCTGCACATCAGGAAAGTGAATCTGGAGACAAGGCGGCAGTGGTGTGCCTGGACCTCACACACGCTGCCGCTGGGAGGGGTGATGTTACCTGATATCTGATGGCTGATCCTTATCCCTAAAAAACTGTCACAGAGAGATGTACCCGGCTACTCTGCTTTTGTTCATTCATCGGGATAAACTCTGCACTTACTACAGAAACAGGTGTAAACAAGCTGGCCCTGGATTGTGGCATCCTCGAGTTAAATCAAAAGATACACTAAAAAATATTTTGACATCCAATTTTCCCTGTTTGTTTCCCTTTCAACAGCTTTGAGATTGAAAGAGATTTGTTACTTTTCCCAAAGAAGCCATGTCACTGTGCCACGCCATCATCACATACACACTATCTCCATCTCAGAATTAAAAAAAGAAACAAAAAACGAAACATACTAACCATGTAATCCATAACAAACAAATTCCACTGCTTAATTTTGGCTTAATTTTTCCCGTTTTGTAAGGTTTTAGTCTATTTCCACACTACAAGTCAAATAAGGACATATTTCATACCTCTACGTATTAATATAGGCAGATCAGCTGTTGTTCTAAGGGAGGACAGAGTGAAACGTGTGTGTATGTGTGTGTGTGTGTGTGTGTGTGTGTGTGTGTTTGTGTCTGACAGCGTTGCTTACCTACGCACGACCTCCTGTCAGGCTGCAGGGCGTACCTGACGTGACACTTGCATATGGGACCGTTTTCTGTGTCCTCGCAGGTGTGCTGACAGCCCCCATTGCCATGGTTACACGTTACTGCCGGGTCAACAACATGCAACTATGAACCAAATAGCGAGTGCAACATTCGAAGCCAACCCAAGTGTGCATGTGTATGGACACCGCATGACAAATGACGCAGTTTTTTTTTCTCCCGTTTCCGAATTAAATGGTGCAGCTGATGGGAAAAAACATCTCATTACATGCAAGGCAACAAATATACCTTTAAAAAAAAAATGTACCATCTGCAGCTCGCAATGCTTTTTTGTTTGTTTGGTTGCAAAAGCCTCTGAATCCACAATATCGGTACATGTTAGGCTCATTTGAGACCCCCTGCCCCCACAGATTTCCAGCGAAATTCAAAAGTAACAACGCGTGAACTTTTGCATACGAGTGTAAGTGTGTGGTGTAAAGTAGCTTCATTACAGATGCAGCCTCTCTGGTTCCTGGCCAGCTCGAACCCTGGACGACACTCACAGGCCACGCCCCCCTTGGGTGTCTCTTTGCAGATGTGGGCGCAGCCATGCTCCTTATTCATACAGTTGAGGCCCTCTGGGACAGAGAGAGGTACACAATGAAGCTCTCCTACAGTGACTGACCCGCTCCACACAAAGGCACTCATACTGGGAGATTAGTCTGGCCAACCTCAGAGACACTGATTGTTCTCACGCTTTAAACAATCCAAAAACATCAACCAATGTGTTATTTTTAGCACCTCTCGGGAGAAAGGGAAATATTGCGAGCAGAGCGGGGGCTGTGTAAAAGTTCATCCACTGAAAACACTGAAACATTCCTCGTATCTATAACAATAATGCTCCGAGCTGTAAAATGAGATATGTAGCGCCATTTATATAGATGGGTCACAGCTGAGTGGCTAGGTCCACAGGATTTAAAAGGGTTGTCAAGACCCGATGGGAGTGGAACGCACAAAGGCGCTTCAGTCTAATCTGTGACACAGACCACATAGACCCCGAGTGTTGCAGTTATTAACTTATTTTGTTCTCTGGAACGCAGACATCCTTTTCCCACAGCATGTTGCTGCCGTGGATAAAAGCTTGGAGACGGAAGCCAGCTTTAAGCTGTCAACCCTTATTGTGCCGTCAATCTTCCACTTGTATGAGAATGTTGTAGAATTTGCAATGGATGGCTCAGGCGAATTAGCACGTACAAGTGCACACATGAATATTAAAGTGAAAACTGACAGGGTGCCGTGGAAGTAACATAACTGCCTCATTCAAACAACATTTCGGCTGCAATAAAATCCCCTCTTAGTCGTGCTTCAGGTGCAGTCAAGTACATCTGCTGTCTGTTTATAGGACAAGCATGCGTGTGCGTGTGTGTGTGTGTGTGTTGTACACTCACCCACGGAGCGGTGGATGCATGTGTGCTGGTTGTCGCTGAGGAAGAAGCCCTCTTTGCAGCGGCACTCGTAGCTGCCCATGGTGTTGACACAAGTGTGCTGGCACCCACCGTTGTTGAACTTGCATTCATCCACATCTACAGGACATTTCATTTAGTGTTTGCAATGCTGCGAGGAGCATTAGTTCGCTTATGTAAATCAAAGGAGGGCTGTTTTGCTGTTTTCTGCAAAAGTAAATAAAGCTCTCTTTTTTTTTTTTTTCAAATCAAATGTCCAACATAAATATTTATCAGTCGCTGCATGAACAAAACCACAACTATTTGTGTTGGGCTACATTTTTGTCAAGTTTACGAGCGAGGGCCGAGGAAAAGAACTCTGAGTTAGTGTGAGAAACTTCACATGGAGCCAACACAAATGTGCACTCTGCCGTCATGTTTGATGATTCAAGCCTCTCTCTGTCGATCACAAAAGGTGTTTGCTTAGTGGAGCTTTTTTTTTCTTTTCTTTTTTCTTTTCCCCTGAAATGGATCTTACCTAAACAGTTGTGTCCATCGTGTGCCAAATTGAAGCCGTCATAGCAAGTGCAGCGATAATTCCCTGGTATATTGTTGCATTCGTGTACACAGCCACCATTGTGCTCCAGGTCGCACTCGTCAATGTCTGAGGAGCCAACAGCACATATATCATAGTGACAAACAAGATTAGAGCAGGAACAAGATCTTGGGGCTGTGGATTTCTGTTTCAAAGTGAGACTAAATGTCCCACAGTCATATAAATCTGTTGAAAAATAGTGGCATGATACATCACACACAGCCTCATATGGTATTCATAGGCATAGTTGGCATCAGCATTACAATATTTCGGTATTAGTGTAACACTTGGACTGCTGTGAAGTCATCATTACCTTCGCAGTGTTTCCCATCTCCTTTAAAGCCTGCTTTACACGTGCACTTGTAAGAGCCTTGGGTAGTCTGACAAATAGCATCGATGTGACAGCCATCGCTTCCCTCCGCACATGGATCTGCTGAAAGCCACACAGGATATTAACTACAACCAAAATCTCAGTTGTGTCATCTTCCATGCGCTCCCCTGTAGGTTTGTCACGTTTTATCAGCATCTTTCGAGGGAGAACCGGAGGAGAATCTGATTGGAGGGACGACTGCTTGATAACAACGGCGAGTAAAAGCAATAAACACTTCAAATATCACCTTAAAATAACCCGAAAGTTACATTCAAAGCCAAATCTGCACTTAAATAGCATTGGAGTCACACGGATCTCCACAGAAATTTGCATTTTTACACTGCGACGCATTTAAGAATCTAAAAAAATATATATAAAAACGGATGCAGTGGAAATAACAAGAGCGCACTGCTGAAAGCGTGCGTAAAGTCGCCGTGTCCACGGCTGCAAAACACAACGCACACACACACACACACACACACACACACACACACACTATGGTCCCACCTCGAATCTCTGGAAGCGCAGCGCTTTGGCGACTATTTAACAAGAGCAAAAACAAACAAAAGTCCCTTGTAGCCCAAACAGCTCCCATGGTGATATGATCCAAGTTTAGAGGTCTTCTCAAAAGGACGCGTACGCACTGGAGTCGTGACCGAGCGTCCGCCTCATTTTCATTCTAGCCTGTCAATCTGCCTCACAAGGGGCTTTTGAAAAGAGAAAGGAGTGAGTAATAGTGAATGTGTGTGTGCGTCTCCGCGTGTGTGTGTGTGTTTGAGAGAGCGAGAATGAGAGCGTGCGTGTGTGCGCGTGCACCGGAGAGTGAAAAAAAAAAAAACCCGCTTTTGAGCAGAGCAGCGTCAATTCATTCAGATCGCCTGGGAAGGACCGGAAGTGCCCACGCAATTTACGTGAGACATTACAGCGTCTGCGCCTTCGGGGGACTTTTATTGTGAAGGCTACGAGCCGACATCTGCTCGGCGTGGTTGTACACTTGACCTGCCTATTTAATGTCGATAAACATTCGGAGCCTGCCTTTAAAGGGCGAACACAGCGACAGCGATTACGAAAAGAACGTCAACACGACATAATAACCTGCACCTCCGGTCGGTTTGCTGTTTAATGATGTATTCGAAAGCTAAGTTGGAGAGTGGGGGCACTCAAACAACGTCGTTGCTAGGCAACACATCGCGGGCTCTGCATCAAACGCGTTGCTTGTTACATCATCAACACGACGGAAACATCATCTAAAAACGGTTTAGAAAAGTCATTCTTATTGGAAGAAGCGCTCTTTTTTCTTCAAACCTCCGTGTTTAATCTCTTTAACATCACAGACCCTCTTATACGAGGTCTTCAACCGGCGGCCCGCGGCCCCTGGGGGCCCGTGAAGGCACTGCGTGGGTCCTGATCAAATATTGAGTCTTTTTTCCATCTACGCATGAATTAGGCTTAGAATCGATGACAAACAGAAAACACCGACGCTTGGAAGGAAGATTAGGCGATTCTGCGCTGATTCTGATTCAGACAATGTAACGAGAGTTCGGGGTTTTGTTTAGTAAAATAACTAAGTAAAATAAATAGTCAAAAAAAAAGTAAAATAAATAATACATTCAAAGACTTCTGCCTTTTTTTCACGTTAAACACACCTCAAGTTTCGTGAAAATCGGCCTGTCGTGTTGCAGTAATCCTGATGCGTTTCTGCACCATTCTTTCCCATCTGTCAGTGTAGCTCACGTACTCCACCTACCGACGGCGACAGACACTGCAGGGACAAAAGCGCCTTGTCATTTGGACGGTTTTTTTTTTATGAGCTTTTCATTTATTGACCGTCATATATTTTGAGTAACCAAACATTAGAATTGTGGTAAATATATAAGTGAGGAGTATGTTATATATGATTTTTTTCAGCTTCCTTGAAACACTTATTGTTTAATTGTGATGCAACCCCGTATGTCATTCGGTAAATAAAAAAATCCACTCAACTTTCTTTGACTTTTTATTACAGTAAAGAACTACTTCGTGGTACAGTATACAAAAAGGCATCTAAAAAAATTGTTTACATTGCATGTTCAAATGAAGTGCACAAAATCAAACAAGACTTTCTGAAAGGATCTACACCAGTTATGTTGAAAAGGAAAAAAAAAAAACATTTAAAAGGTTCTGTAATAAATAAATATAAATTACATGAGAATCATAATGACAAGATCAGGTAATTCTTTAAGGCACATCTGACATCCCAAAATGTACCTTGCAAAAATAATATGGCAACTCCGTAAGGACAAAAAAACAAGCTTATTTTCCAGCTCAAAAGGAGCAACAAATCTCCTCTTAATAAGAATCATAAAACATGTTCAGTATTTAACTACCCTGCCGCATAAAGTTTATATATTAAGTAACTTTACAGAGCATTACCTGTCAATTCATGAAATTTAAGATGGTTTAAAATATTACACTAAAAGAAAAATGAAGCGTTATCACTGCAGTATTAATTTGAAACAGCATGCACCATGGCTACAAACTGTGCAATCTGAGCATTAGTTTAACATGACACACATTAGAAACGTAGAGAAAAATGAACGGTGATTAAGAAAATGTTATTGCTTCAGTAATGGATGCTTTTTACAAATCAATTTGGTTGAATCAGGATCCATCACTTTGATGCCTCGATGGCAGAGTGACAGACGGCCCCAGAGAACTTCTCACATTCAAAACGTCTGCATAGTTCAAACTTTTGACAGCTGCTCCTGAACATAAATTACAGTAATGAAAACAAACACGACCCTACTTTCAACACATTTTTTTTTTAACTAAACAGAGTACAGATAGCGTGTTTCACGTATTCCGTTAAGTGACCACAAAGACGTTCACACGCGCCGTTATCAAACAAAAGGAGTCTTACAGTTTTCAGACACCGCACCTACGTTTCCCTGCCGATTGTACATAATTCTGTAACAATTTAAAAAGCATAGGCTGCAGCTTTGCATGTCTTCCAAAGAATGTGTTTGAGAGAAATAAATCAACTTGGGGAACACATATTAACCGGATAAGCATAAAAATGACACATTTGCACACCTTTCAGAAAAACTCTGTACAGAAGTAGTGATTTTGCTATTACTGTAATTTTAAAAGTTTGGATGACTGAGGCTGTACTGTACAAACCCATTTCTACAAACCTTTTGCTTTACAACATGCATTGTCATTTCATCAGTGACTGTTCAAAAAAGTAATTAGAAATATTCTTTACCCCAGAAAGGTGGAGGAATGTACTGCATGCATGATCAAGCCGCATCTAATTCGGCTCAATGTGCTCAAATCAAAGTGGAGTGTCTTACAGTTGTGCATGCTTAAATCTAAGGAAACATTAATGTATTCTCATCTAAGAAACACATTTAAAACCTCTTTCAATTGATAAAAGGCAGTTGCACTAGTGACCCCCTGGTGTCAAATCAGCCCTTTTGTGTAGAAAATAATTCCAGTGTCACATTTGCACATGTGGCGCAAAGAGACAACAGGAGAAAACACTGCAGCAACATGTCAAAGAGCCATTCCAACACACACTTGTAGTAGAAACAGCTGGTGTCTTTCATATGCACTTGCAATTTGTCAAATCATGAAAAAATAGAACAGTCTTGATATGTATGAAAGTCAAAAAATATTTACAGAAACAATGGTCACTTATTACAAAATAATAAAAAAAAATAAAAGGGACAAAAGCCCGGAATTAGAAACTGATCCACAACAGAAATGTCCTCAGCTTTTAAATAACACTAATGCCCATACAATTTTTTTTGTTGCTTTTTTTGTTTTCTGTAAAAAAAAAGAAGAAAAAAGGGAAGAAAATCAAATCTATACAAAAGTTAAAAAATACCCATATAATTAT
>CAESWR010000877.1:133208-148275 GCA_903171835.1 Mullus surmuletus
AAGATTACGTAGAAAAGGCTAACTAATTGATCTAATAGGGGAAATGGAAATGGGGGAAGTCTGCCACTGGAGACAAAATCCCGGTGGGTGCAGTGGATAACCCTACACGGGGATTAAACAAAAGCAATCACCAGGTTTCTTTCACTTCTTCCGGGAGCTGTGGAGGAAGTGTTTCTGGAAGGTGCGTGTCCACCTGCGTGGACACCAGTGTCTTCTGTTTTCTGGAACTGCAGCAGGGCTTGAAAAGTCGAGGATCAATGATCACCTCTCCAAACCGACCTTTGTAGACAATCCCACAGCAAACCTTTTGCCTTCAATAAAACAGAAAGGAGTTAGAATGATTCAACAAATAAAAAGACCAACCATTTTATTTTTCCACTACAGCATGTGTTTTTTCCTCACCTTTTCCAATAGGAACGGTCCAAGAAAGAGAAGATAGACGGAGTTGAGCGCCTTTGTTTGGACTCAATATCTGAGCCATCATCTGACTGGTTGCTGTAACTTGGTGACTGGGCAGGAGACACACTGGATGTTGTACTATGGGCATCAGAGTCTGCTTAGAAAACAAGAACACAAGTTAATTTGATACATCTATGGAAAGGAAAGAAAATTCTGACAAAGTGGTTGTCACACTCAATGTCATGGAGATACATGGCACTATCATTCAACACAAAGAAAATAAAAAGATTGACAAATACACATCATACAAACTAGAAATAATATTAAACATTTTTATGATTATTTATGTCCTCCGAAGCAACACATACAGTGTGTGCTGTATGTGTAAGGAGCACAAGATGCTGCACAACACTGGCGCTTTTTAATATGCGTGTCTGATGAGGCCAATTCATAAAACACACCAAAGACTTGAGTCGAATGACATCATTGTGTATAATATGTGCAGGCAACAAATCACTCTTCCTGTTCGCTGCTGCAAAGACATGCTGAGCACACACTGCAGAGCGGCTTTTTAAGTACATACTTTGCCTCTTTAACTTGTGGAGCTTCTTTAGCTTGCTTTTCTTTTTCCCATCATTGTTCTTGATCTTCTTGGGTTTTGTCACTTTGAAGCCGGGCCCAGCTCTCGCATCCACCACCTGCGTCAAGTTACACAAAAGTCAATTAGACTCCAAATTACTGAACTTGTCGCTCCGCAAGCGCTTTGAAGCATATAAAAAATAAAATTATATTTGACAATTCCAAAAATTAAATGTGTCCCCCTTTCTCCCACTGACCCTTGTGTCAACCTATGGCAAGCACAAGTACGACAGCTTTCACATGGACCAAGACTCAAACTACTTACATGATTCCAATTCTTCTTGGAGCCATTGGGGAGCTTCTTCCACCTCTTCACCAGCAGCACACAGGCATTGCAGATGTCCCCAACACGATCCTCTGAGAGGCTAAAATCACACCATCACACATGCAAACACCACATGTTTACAATCTGTAAGCAAACACAACATGGCACTCCTAGTACTTCATGCATCAGCATTTCAAACCTTGTGCTCATATCAAACTTGTGACTTCTGCAAGATTTTTTGCATCACGGCTCTCGTGTTATCATTGAAATAAAAATGCACCTTCCTTGGCTTAAGTTACACGACAAATAAAAAAAGCAAACGGAAAGATAAAATCTGGATTTTTACCCAAAACAGAGCCTGAATGTCTCCTCATATCGGCTGCTGTCTGTGAAGCGGGAGCTGGAGGACTTGGTCTTGCAGATGCAACAGCCGTCGTTACTCCGGTAGATCTTTGACTTGTGGAAGCCAAACATAGTCTCCTGGTAGGTTCAATGTGATAGCAAAGCGAAAGACACCTGAGAAGAGATCAGCAGAAGAAATAAGAGGAGTCGCACGGCTGCAGACAATTGCGCGGTCTGCTACC
This sequence comes from Mullus surmuletus, assembly GCA_903171835.1. Lineage (NCBI taxonomy): Eukaryota > Metazoa > Chordata > Actinopteri > Syngnathiformes > Mullidae > Mullus > Mullus surmuletus. Next base: position 135,096 of record CAESWR010000877.1, read on the forward strand.
GTGGAAGGGGGCGGTCCCCACACACACCGCGTGGACCCGCACGAAAACACTCTATTATTTAAACATTGCGGGCAAAGAACTCCACATTTTAACAGAAAAACAACCATAAACAACGACTAAGTGTGCAGCGAGCGCAGAAAAACAGCTGTTTAAAATTCGTGCAATTGCATGAGGAAAACAACATAAATTCTACTCGATTGGATTAATTAAAAGGGTTGAAATCAGAAGTCACAGCGAAGGATTTAAACTTTTAAACACACACTGATGAGCGATGGGAGCGTTACACCCACCTCAGCGCCCCCAAACTGACCTGGGATCACTTTCACACAAACCGGGGAAATCACCAAACCTGCACGTTTGTGCGAGTGGGGATTTAATTTAAAAATACATTTATATATATATATATAGTTAGACACGTGTTTGGCTGCGGCGGGATTTGAAAAGAGTCGAAAGCAAAAGCGCAAAGCGGCGGCAGCAGCGGTCCCCGAAGTGCAGAAACAAAAAGCTACCGGGCTACCCGCTGAATCCACACCAAACACCCGCTGACACACCGAGACACGACGAGCCGCGGGACGCCGTTTATTTACACCCCGAATCCCCTCAAGCGACACCGCCGAACGCAACGCTCGAACGCACCGTCCCCTTTAAGTGTAAACTTTTCCCCGCCAGAGCGCCAAATATGGCTCATTGTTGTTAGCCGTTAGCCCGCTAGCTTAGCCCGCGCCGCCAGCGCGCCATGCTTGCCGTTCACTTCCACGTTAAACCCCATTGTCGCCTCCGTCTTCGCGCGCTCGGCTCGCAGCAGCAACCGGCTGCGGGGGTCAAGTCACGGAAAACACGCTTACAGCACCGACCGCGCTACTCACCGACGGACCGACGAACCGACCTTAGTAAACCCAACGTCTACGCGTGAGGGATATAAGTGCACCTACCGGACAAAAACTTTGAATCTTCGCCGTTTTCTCGTCACGCACTGCGCATGCTCTTACTACGACTGCATACAGCTGGCCATTAAAATGCGATTTGCATAAAAAGCCGGAATGAAAAGGTTTCGAGCGTAGCACTGACCATATAAGGAGTGCAGCCGCTCAGTTTGAACCTAAATCCAACCAATCGCGTAGTCGGCAGCGGCGCGCGGTGCTGGGAGGCGTAGTGAAAGGGCGGGAAGTCGCTCGAGCGTCACCGTTGATTCGGCCTCCATTTGTACTCGGATTCCCATCAAGCACCTGGCGCGGGGCTGGGAGGATAAACGGCTGTTTGACATGGCGCGAACGAGTTTGTTTACATTTGCTCGACCGAGAAACCTCAGTCGAGAAAGGACACAAATCAGTGGTTCTTGATAAGTATGGGAATATTGCCTAGATGTCGTCCATGGCAAGCAAGAAAAGTCTATCAATAACGTGTATCTAAGTGTGCCATTAAGTGCTATTGAGGACGTTTTTGTTCATCTCCAGATCCAATGCATCCATCGTTTATTCCCACCACCGTTATATCTCCCGCCAATTATGATCATCAACCATATTTTAGATTTTCTCTATATATTTTGTTATCTTTCACCACATGTCGGGGAGATCAACTCTGCCGCTGTAACAAATGCCTTTCCAAAATGTTTGACATTGATGTAAGAGTGCTACTTAATTTAGGATCAAATACATTTTGGTAAAAACATGATTAAAATACATCAAAATTCACTGTAACTCATTACAGATGCTTTATTCTTAATATATTTTTACACTGTACACTGCTTTTCACTTAGTAAACACTACATTACACAGCTATGTCAATAAATGTACAACAGTATTGGAAAACAAAAATATATATCTCCCAAGATGCTCATGTGTGGGTCGTACACAGACAGGTACAACACAGTCATTCCAGACATTGTTGGCACAGAAAAGAAGTCCTTCACAGATCAAATCTCTTGTTCTGCACGGTAAAGTTCGATGTAACAGAGAAGGGCCCTGTAATACCTCAAGAGACCCCTGATAAAGAGCTTAAGGGGGGGGCATGGGTGGGTTACATTTTCTCTTGTGGATATTGCATAGCAAGAAACCATGATGACAAAATCAGAATGGGAAAAGACCAGTGCTTTATGCTCCTTACATTGCCGCGGGCAGTAGATCATCCGTTATCACGAGGAGTCTACAAAGACACGGTTTGTTCAGCTACTTGGGCAGGTGTAGTGCCAGGGCTCGGATGATGGTCGAGGAAGGGAAATTTACACGAAGGCTGTCATTGTGAACCACTTCACACAGAAAGCTGGGCCACGCATCTCTTGGAGAACTGGAGCACAAACCAATAACTAAGGGTATTTTCTTTTATCCAAAAAAATACAGTGTCCGTCACTGGGTACAGGCTTAAGCCGCAGTCTCAATATCATGCAAAGAGGTTCCATTTCTTCTGGTGAAGGTATGAAGGTATTCCATGTAAAAGGTTTGCATACTTTTCCCAGGGAAAGGCCAAAGTGTAACAGCCTCTTTTTCTATGTTGATGAATCACCTTCTCCAACTCTCCCATCCTGTCATACACATACTTATAAAGCATACTTCTACATTTGCTTTAAGCTCTGCTTTATGACATTGGAATCTGAGTTGACGACAGAGCAAGCAACTTGACTGATTTAACAAAATAATACTGTTTTTCTCTGATAAAATATATTAACAGTTTTGATCCCCACTTTCCCTTAAATATAGCCATTGTCAGCAGTTCACTTTAACAATGAAAATATTAAGCTTTCAATAAAACATTATAGCACAAGTTAGGTCATTGTCAATAATGTGAAAATCATGGTTCATAATAGAAAACATATTTGAAACATCTAATGGCAACATCATTGAGGATAAAAATAATAACATATCTTGAAAGGCTCATTGCACTTAATATATGGCAAATGTAACAGTAGCTTTAATATAAGCCAGAGGATGTCCTTTGTTGAAGCTCTTTCTGCATATAAAAGTTTCAGTTATTCATCTAACTGGTCCCCAGTGCTTTTTCCCTGCTCAGGTACAACTGGTGCAAAGTTGGTTTGGTTTTAGATACCAACGCCTTTGACAAGTGAAGCCTCCAGGGTGATGTTGAACTCCTGCAGAGTCTGAAGCACTCTGATCAGGGAGTTTACCAACGAGCGGTCCTTGATGAGTGCGACGTCCTCATACATCTGAGTCGTGATAGGACAGTCTGCGAGGAGAGCGATCCAGTGATGCAGCAGGTGGTCCCTGAATCAAGACACACAAGTAGAGTCAACACAATTACACACACTGCTTTTTCCAATGCATGTATAGAAGCTAGTTTCACTGACTGTCCATACAATGCTGTAAAAATAGCTCCCTGTAGTCACACAGGAAACCTGGCACATTTATGTGGACTATTAACAAATCTTTGTTATTGCCTGGTTACATCCACAGCAAAGTGACATAAAATATGGAATACATCTGTCACAATGTTTATGAATTGTCCTATTTCAAGGGCACTACTGCAGTATGCAGGGGTGATACAGTGAATAGAAAATGAACATATTTACACATTGGCAGACAATTGAGGAGACTAATACTGAAGCAATGCCTGGCTGAACTAACATAAACCATTAAAATATCAGATTTTTGAAGAATCCTCAAAGGAGGGATCACATTCATTTGACCCTTTTCAGGTCATGATGCTGGGTCGGTTACACAGCAGTGCCTCTCAAACTGTTCAATGTTGGGATTCAGGATGGTATTGAATGGGTGGAGAGGATCACTTTGCATCCTCACTTTACTCAAAAAGAGAAAAGGAGTAAATCTCCCCTTTAAAAAAAAACAAGAACACCATATGTGCACTATTTCATGTTTAATATCAATTCATTAAAAAAAGTGCTTTGTGCGTACCTTGCACCCAGACAGATCAGCATCTGAAACTTGCCATCCTTTCCAATGTTTCTGGATGTGTTGTTGATGGCACGCATGAAGCGACAGAAGTGACGCACTCTGCTCTGCCAGTTTTCATCCGGATTCGCCTCCTGCTGCTCCGCACTCTCAAAGTACACTTGTGCCTTTTCTGTTGAAAGCAGCATGCGATTAAGAGGCAAATCAATCAACCGGAATTGTGGGAAGTTAGCTTAAAGGCCGAAGCTCCTCACCCAAGAAGTCCCAGATAAAGACGTTCTTAAACAGTCGAGGTGATTTGAAACCATGCTGGAAAACTTGCTCCAGAGCCCAAACGAGGCCGTACTCCCCACAGAGGAGGAGAGTCAGACTGCCTCTCTGCAGACGAGACACAAGAAAATATATGTCATCAGATCTGGTTAATTCTATCTCACACTCACACAAGCGAAATCTCTTTAAAAACCTTTATTCTCATGTGTGATCAGTCCATTAACACATCAGACTTGTCAATCAGTATGACGCAAGGATGGGAGCTTAAAGTGAAAAAGTGTTTGAGACGCCACTGTTTAAAAAGAGAAAAAAAAGGGACCTTCGGAGTGATAATAGTTTATGTAAGTAGGTGATTTACACTGTGAGAACCAGTGTTTATAATGATAAATTATGAGATGGTGAAGAACGAGTTTACACATACTGTGTGTGCATTACCTAAAAAGTATGCACAGCCAAATATAACTGTAGCTTACTTGCACTGTACACAGTTTTGAAAATGTCTTTGTTCTTAACATTGACTTATGGGTGCTACTAGGTGGGGATGGAGTGGAGGGGATTTCCCTGAGATTATTTGCACCACATACTGTACTTTGAAATGAGCGCCTCTTCAAACCTGTAATCTACAGTTGAGAAACAATTCTCCTCAGTGAGCCGCTCCTTTAAAAATCAGTGTGCCTGAGCGGGGATACTTATCATTATGTTTGAGCAAATATTATGAGACTTCAGGCTACTCTGAACACTCAAATTGCCTTTTTTATCCACTTAAACAACCAGTGCATTCTTTTTTTCCAACTGCGCTGTTCAGGACTTAAGTTTCACTCCCAAGTATGTGCAGAAGGTGTGATTTTGGTTATGAGGGAAAAGTGTCATTTTATTTGGCGTTGCTGCAGATGAAGGTGCCAGACATTGCTGGATAGATGGATAGATTAATTTTGCAGGCCAACATCAGCCATTTTATGCATCACTGAATACGGGTTTGATGATATTCAAGATATCCAAAGAATATGTATATATTATACAGACTCAAATTACAGCATTGCTTTTTTTTTCTTAAACAAATATGGATTACAAAAAAACAAACACATCAGAAACAAATGATTGGAAATGATTTTTAAAAATATATAAAAGTCTTTTGTCTATATAGAGCAGGTAGATTCTGTGTAGCTCAGGGACATTCAGAGGAGAGAGCTGCGTCTCCCAGTCTGTGATGAATAATAGAAGTGCATGATAGGACCTGTCTAGACTGCCGTCTCTCACCTCCTTCTCTGGTTTGTGGAAGTGCTTCACAATCCCATTGATGGCCTCTCCCACTCCCTCCTGAATCTGACCTGTGTTTAACTCTATATGGAAAGAAAAGGGGGAACACAAAGACTGAGTAACAGGAGTGCTGAAAGAAAAAAAAAAAGCAGCAAGAAATATTTTATGCATGAGAGAATTCACAAAACTGCTCTCTCCTCGATTCTCTGATTACCGCTGAACTCCAAGTGGAAGAGAATGTTTTCACAATCACAACTGAATGTCATAGTTGCGACTCACTTGGCTTGCTGTTTGGTGAGATGGTCACAAACCGCCTCATCATCCCTGGGGACTGCTGCATCGGAGGTGTGCGGCACATCCTCTCATCGTTCTCTGCACTCGGGGTCATCAGCTCCCCCACAAGGATCCTCTCCAGACTTCCGTCATCCACACCCTTCCCCAGCCACCGGCCACACGGAAACCTGCCAGGACAAATAAACGCTGTTGTTCTTGCTTCTTCTTCAGCTCAGAGCAATACCGGTCATGTATTCCTGAAAAAGGTTTGCTTACTTGTATGTGTGGCCTGTGATCTCGTTGCGGACCACGACGCACTCAACCAGCCACTTTGCATAGAGGCCAGAGTTATCGTGTCCCATCTGTACGGTGGTCAGCTTGCCAAGGTTCTGGCACTGAAAGAGATGAAAGCGTGTTAATCACAAACTGCAGAGACAGAAAAATTCCCCCTCAGGCATCATGGATCCTATCTTCATGAATGAAGAAAGTAAAGTATTGCAAGGACTGTACAGTATTATCAGAATTGGAACATCTTCATTAATTTGTTTTGTGGGATAGAAATGATGTATTCATAACTGAGTCATGGCAATGTCACTGTAACCTTTTAAGTTATTTGAAAAGCAGTCAGCCATACAGATGGTTAGTGAAAGTGTAAGCACTCACTCCAGAATATTTTTGATCAATTGGAAAAGCAGCAAGATTTGAGACTTAGTTTAGGGAATATTCATGAAGGACTTCTTTGGGTTAATTAATGTTGGACATCTGCTTTACATTTCCTTGTATTCATCTTATTAGAAATGTATTTGCAGAAGAAACTGCATCAGTTCTATAACACGGTTGGTTGGATACAATTTCCGTCTGAGGACTGATTTTTCGGGAGGTGAAAGCACATGTGTGAAACCACTTGCTTTCTTTGGCATTCTGGATTTTCCAATTCAAGAGTATTTTCTGTGCCTTGTCTCCTTCTCAATGCTTTGAGTAAACAACCAAGACTTTTAAGGCATCTCAAATACATTTGTATGGATAATTTATTGAGCTTTTCCATTTGTTTCTTGTTGGATTTGGCCTCCTTGTCATTTTTCCTGACCATAGCTATCCTTCTGGTGTTGCAATATTGGAATAATAAAGGACAAAACCACATAGGTTGGTCCAATGTTCTGGGTTCTGGGTGGAATCTTTAAAAACAACGCAAACGCATACCTCAAACGTGATCTCCAGAGTATTCCTGGGGACCTGCAGGACACCTGTCTCTGACAGCTCACCAGAGACACACACCCAAGGATTGGCTGTAAACATCGAACCACCCAGCTTCTTACTGGGAACCACCACCACATGGTAGGGGATCACTGGGAGGTGAAGGAGACAAATGTCAGTCAGTCAAATAACATCAATATCATGTGGTGGCTTCCTGCTGGCTAGAGATCAGCACTTACTGATGGTGGTGAACACATTGGTAAAACAGAAGTAGTCCACAGCGTTGAAGGACAGGAGATGATAGAGAAACTGCTCTTTCTCGTCGTCACAGCGCAAGAAGGCGTAGCGCTTGTACAGTTTTCTAAAACGAGAATGTAATTATCTTACAAATTTGCAAGCTTAAATGGCTCCAAACATTAAGGCATAGCAGCATTCATATGATAGCAAATGAATAAAAGAATATGCAGTAGAGGAAGTGACAATGTAAGGTCACAAAGGCAGACAGAAATTTCCCCCTGACCCAGTTCACCACTCAGATATCAATTATGAAGCAGGCTGTGAATTATTCATCAGTGGTGGGCTACAGTATGATGCTTTGCAATTCCAAAAGGTTTGATGTATTATAAATGACAAGATCACACATCAGTTTAATTGAATGTGACTCAGACATTCCTCCACAAGCACAGGAAGACGGTCGAAAAGCTAGACGCTCAGTGATCTTTAATTAAGCTCCAGTGGTGTTTTTCTTTGCTCACTTTGTAAGCTCCAAGTCGGACAACAGCTGCTTTAGGTGTCTGGAAAGCAGCTTCTTCTCCATGGAGAGGCGAACCCAAGCTCGAGCCTTGCCCACATCCGTCTTGATCTCACTTATGTTTTGAATGTGTCTGGAGATACACAGATAAAGTGAATAGTCAGAGGAGGCAACAATACTTAAATATAAACATGGATTTTTGTGTGTGTGTGTGTGTGTGTGTGTGCATTTATTTCTTTTTCTATATTTTCTCCATGTGGTTGAAAGAAATGAAGCTGAACTACTGGATGGAAAAATTAATTAGCAGGAAAAGGAAAATATACTACATTATATCAACAATCCCATTTTGTCCTTAGCTTGATTTTTTAAAAAGTATGTATAAACAGAAATTCTGAGGGTCTGATCAGCGATAATGAAGCAGGTCTATAAATCTCACTAAAAACATTTTTAGATATTTTACACATCTCTCAAAATTACTTCAGCCAGAAAAGTTTGAAAAGCCCCTGTTAAAATAAACATTATTGGTTAAATACGAACTATAAACCGTTTACCAACTACTTACTTAAATAGATTTACTGCATTTGTAGATTTTTTTTCTGATTTGTATCAGCTGTTTAAGAAAAGGATTTACAGTCATGATTTTTTTTTTTCTTTCTCACGAGTACCAAACACTGCACCTCACTGTTATGGTTGAAACCATGGCTCACCATGACTCTGTGGTGGCATTTTCAGCACAGCCGACTTGCTGCGTGAGCGAGTGAGCCCCATGTCATCGCTGCGGGCCACTGTCATGCCTCTGATGTCCAGACACATTCCCTTCCACTCCACCTGTGCCATAAGCTCGTCTGAGAGCTCTTCATGTCTCCTCCTCCACCTTCCATCCCCCTCCCCATCTCTCCACACTCTGCAACCTAGTTTCCCCTGCTCCTTATTGCCATGGCAACAGAGTAAAACATGCATTCTATGCATCAATATGACTATGACACCTTCTCCAAAGGTCAAAGTCATATGACGAACACTCATAAAACGCATATAGACGTTACCCCATAATTTTGTAAGCATGTTTAAAATGTGGCAAATGTAAACATCTATTTATCACTTTCAGGATAAAGCTACAACTTATGATTAATTATCTGGACTCGTTAAGCGCCAGTGCTCGTGTGTCAGAATATGTTAACGTTCAATGAGTGAGACGTGAGTGAGGAGAGGTTGTTCTATCGCAGAGCAAGGTTGCGTGTTTGTGCCCCGAGTTGACCCCTCTTCTGTTCCCAGCCAGAGCTGGCGGGGGTGTGTGGTAATTAGGCTGGAAGTAACGTGCTCCTACACACATTCATGTCTCAGCCTCCTTCAAGACACGAATCCTCAAATGTTGGCGTGTCTGCATGGCAGACGGAGTGACAATCATGCTACCGACACACACACACACTTAACTGCATGTAGTTGTGCCCAACCTAAGTGATGCCCATTCCCATGACTAGAGTTCTTTATATAGAAATATAAGACAAGTAGGTAAAAAAGTTTTTTAGTTTAGTTGCTGGGTTACAAGCTATGTTGACCTCTGTTTGTTGACGACATTTGCTTCAACGAAACATCTCTCTGCTTTCTCTCATTTGCAGTTGCTTTCTTTAGAGTCCTCAAACACGTTTTCAAAAAAAAACTCAGCTAATAATAAGTAAGGGTGGAATTTCACTGGAGACCCAGTCTTGTTTCTCACAAATCAAAATAATTGCAGTGCAACATGTTGTAATGTTCGGTCATTTTTCTTCACGCAATGTTCCAATTGTACGCTGCAACATTTGTGTGGCTGAACAGATTCTCGCTAAGAACATTTAAAGCACAAATTGCTTTATACCTTACCACAAGAGGGCAGTCTAAATCCTGTTTATCTTTTTCTAAAGCAGTTGTACATAAAAGGGGGAGGTTTCGACTTCATCTTCCATTTCTTGACATAAAACACAGAGTTCACACCTAAAAACAGCTGGAGACCCTCACCTCATGTCCTGGATCAGAGAGACTCTAAGAGGCGGCATGGCTGATAAACCACCATCAGATTTACGTCTCTCAGTATCATGGATAAAACCTGGGGCAGAAAAATTAGCAAATGAGTAGATTAAAAGACGTAATAACTGTGTTACTAAATCAGTGTATGATATGACATCTAAAGAACTGATTTTGGTGTTTGCTGTACCTGGAGGTCCTAAACCACCAGGAGTTGCATTTTTCTTCTCTTTGCTCTCCTGGTAGTGCAGCAGGTGTGACCACAAGGCAGATTTCCCCTAGAAGACAAAAAGGTTCAATATGATGCAAGTTTGTACAACAGCTATCATGGTCCATTCTTATTTTTCTCCACTTCTTTTCCGACCTGTTTAACTTGCAGCCCATGGCTCCAGATCCTCTCCAGCAGGTCACAGAGGCTTGCAATCAGAGTGTTCTCCTCCACACCAGTGATGCTGACCTCCCCGTGACCCAACTCCACTGCTTCTCGACCCATCTTCTCTACCAGCATACGTTTGGTCTGCAGGAAAACGCACACAAAAATCTAGTGATGAGCCACACCAATTCTTAATTTTTTGTTCATTCTGTGATGTTCGCATATTTGTTTTAATGTTGCAGTAATGAAAAGCCTTTGTTTACTTTAGTTGTCTCATTGTTTTGTCAAACTGATGATATGGTCTAATCCTTTCCCAGAAGTAGCTTTCATGGTTTGCACGAAAGCTACAGAATTTGTGCTAATTAAAAGAGCAACCAAACAATTTGACATTTGAAGCTCATTGCAAAATCGGTCAATATTCCCAAGTGCTGGCATTTAATAAAAAACAGGGCTTACAGTGACATTTGGGCAACTACAGTGATGTGATAAACACACGTGGTGTACAAACCTTGTTCCTGCACTCCTTCAGCAGCCCTTCAACAAACTTCCAGTTGGTCTGAGCAATGACCGAGGGTGATAGGTTGGACAGTTTGGGCTGTCTGATGGTCGTGCCCAGGTTCCTGGCTTCCTGGATGTATTTCTGAGAAAAAAGATACAGAGAATTCTGTCACTTGACAGCTAAACACAAGTGAAACCAAGAAACTACGCTTCTATTGCGGGATACTCCAACATCTGTTACAAGCACTTGTCTAACCGCAGAGCTTCACATCAAAGCACAAGGGGAATTTTAAAAAAAGACTACAATACAGGTTCAAACTGTTTCTCTCACAGTTAAAAGAAAAGGTGGCTGTCTGATGATTGGTCTTTCATCTTTCTAAAAGTAAGCCAAGTCTCTAACCAGTATTGACTACACAGCCAAATATATAAAAAGTAGTCTTTATACACATAGCTCATTCTTTCTTTTGTAAAAGCAACATGCTACTCTTAAAAAACAAGAATGTTGTCTTCACATATTGAACTATTCTGCACATTTGGAGGCTGAAACTCCTCACAAAGAAACAATGAAGTTATTAAGTGTTTATCCGAGGAAAACATTGCATAATCAGTAGGGAACAATTATCAGTATATCAAAAAATTATTAGAAATTCAGGTATTCTAAAAATGAAATAAAATAAAATAAAATGAAATGAAATAAAGATAATTTGAAAATGATGATTTTCATAATGGGTTTCATTGCCGGCATCATTTCTTCATCATGAGTTTGGGCCTCGGCTTAGAACATAACAGAGTTTTTCAGATAAAGCTCGGCTGGTGGTGGAGGAAGCAAGAGGGGATAATGGACCACATCACCAGACACATCATGTGGTGCCACTGTGGCGGCCCAAAGCCTCACAGTATACCAGCACCTACCACATCCACAGTCACCGACTTTAGACAGGGCTTGAAGGACTGCGAGAACCAGTAGTAGTCAAGAAACAGCAAGAGCTGCAGCTCCGGAAACAAACACTCTACATGCTGAGAGTTTGCGAGCATGAGTGCAAGACAAAGAGAGGGCGAGAGACACAGTAAACAAGCAGAGTCAAAACAAAGTATAGAGAGAAAAACGTCATGCAAAAACGAACAAAGGTTAAAAAATAATAAGCAGGGGCCGTCGATATATTTATGACCTCCCACCTCTCTCTGATCGTTGTCTAAATAAAGGTGCTCAGCGTGCTGCTTCTGCCGATCTCGCCTCCTCCACTGGGCAGGAGCGCTCCTCTTTGTCCATCTGAAACAAACAACATAATTTGATGAACAAATTACCAAGACAAATAGTCAAGTCAAAGCAGTTTTGTAAGAAGGCAAAAGTGAAATACTCACTTGTTGCTGGTAGGTCCGGAGGAGAGGACGTCAGACTGCAGCCGGGGGAAGAAGCCTTGCTCGTAGCGTCCCTGGCCTATCTTCATATCGAGCAGGTGGGGATGCAGCGCGGTGTGGTCTATCTTCGTCACTCTCATCTCAATGGCCTTTTCTGTGAGAATTACATGCAATTTCATTTTGCTCATTTGATCAAATCACAGCACTTGAACTGAGTGAAAGAAAAAAAGCCACACCCAACATCACGACTATTCTGCATGCCTGTACAACCCAATTTAGCTCTAAACATTACTGCCAAACTTTACACAAATGAAAATAGCAGAGAAAAGATAGTAAAAAGAGCTACTCTGATTTATTTCCCCTTTCACCAGTAATCCAAATAAAATTCTTCTATTCCCTGGAGCCAAACAGCTGTGTCAAGGCAACAGGAAAACTAGAATGAAGAACAGCTGCTTTTTCGACACTTCTGACAGCCAAAGAAAGCGCAAGCTCAAACTGAACAAAACATTTCATCCCAAACACCCACAGAGCTCGAAGAAAAGGTAGAAGAAAGGCCCGGAATAGAATTGATTTTTACCCTGAAAGAAGCAGTTCAGTCATCCATGAATGCAGCTTCAGACAGCGTTTCTCTGACGACTGATTACGAATCCACCCATATGGACATTAAACAAAAGCTCCCCTCAAGAAACACAATAGACTCTGAAAAAAGATTCTATCAAGTAGTTTGTGTGAGGACACAAAGCTGAGAAAAATAATGGAATGGTTGAAAAAAGAAGCTGTCTGAAGCTGTGATTCACATGTAGACGGATTGTATTTTCTGACAGAAATTACCACCTCCCCGAACATGCTGGCGCTCTGTGAACACCTCTATGGCGCTGAATATACGTTCGCCAAGGTTTGTAAAATCTGACATGTGTGCAATGTGAAGATGATCTAACAGAGGAACTTTAAACACACACTCAGTATCTCCATTAGAGGCACTTTCCTTTAGACACAACTGTACCATCACATCATTTTATTCTTGTGCTTGTTTTGAGCTGTGTTTTTGATCTCTAGTAATGCACTTTGGTCTACCTGTGGGTCGCTATAAAGTGCTGTATTAAAAAAAGCCCAGGTACATTCTTATCAATTCTCATCATGTGACCAGATATTATTACAAACAATTCAAAGAATGTCCATCTGTCGTCTGTGAGTTTACCAAACATCCCACATTGCATACACATTCAGAGACCTTCCACCCACAGAAATTTAAGGTACTGAGAGGAAATATTACGGGGTGCTGCGTCGTTCTCAATCTTGTGAGGTTCCGGAGCGAGAAAATCGGCTTTTAGATATCGCTTTCTAATC
>CAESWR010000877.1:184867-204854 GCA_903171835.1 Mullus surmuletus
CACGATGCATTTAAAGTCAGATGGTAACTTGAACAACGGCAGTGTTACAGCTCTTTGTTTAGTTTGTGAGGTAGCAAACATTTTGTGCTGTTATTGGTTCAATGTAAACAGGCAGCTTATGTGGATAGAAGTCTGACTAAATCACAACAATAGCGCTGTCAAATTATTTTAAAAAAACCAAAACAAAAGCCAGTGTGTTCAACTTATTTGTGCACCTCAAAAACAATGACCAAGTTGTCTTAACAGTCTGTGCTTATGTGACTTTTATTGTCTCTCCCCCTCCTCAGGGCATCATTCAGGACGTGGTTTTCCCCCTCATGTGTTACACAGACAGCGATGAGGAGCTCTGGCAGGAGGACCCGTATGAGTACATCCGCATGAAATTTGGTGAGCAAAGGCCGTTTAATCGTAATACAAAAGGTATCGTGCAAATTGGTCATGACTAACCGTTATTGTTTTCGAATGTGCTCCCTCCCTCAGATGTATTTGAGGACTTCATTTCTCCGACGACGGCAGCCCAGACACTGCTCTTCACTGCCTGCAACAAGAGAAAAGAGGTCAGTGTAATGGCTTTTATTGTTCGCCTCTTGTGGGTCTTTGCCTCGATGTTTCATAGTCCCTTCAGTGACATAGATTCTTCCCCCCGGCCCTCATATTTTATGATGCCCTGATGTTTGGATATAATCGATATCTTTTTCTCTCTCCGTTTAGGTGCTGCAAAAGACCATGGGCTTCTGCTACCAGATTCTCACTGACCCAGCATCTGACCCCAGGAAAAAGGATGGCGCCCTTCACATGATAGGGTCTTTGGCTGAGATCCTGCTGAAGGTAAGTGGCTCCACAACGGCTCGATTGCACTTATTCATGCTCGCAGTTCCACTTTTCTACACTCACTTGGATATAAAAGGTGATATAAGATGGGTGACAAATAGCAACCTTGTCTTTACAGCGCATCAATATATTGAGTTAGAACACCTGTATTTTGGAGTACTAATGCCCTGCCGAGGTCTATCTTCTGTACTCATGACTCCACTGCACAAGAAATCTCAGCTCTCGTATGGAGAAATGTTTGTTCATCTCCACTGTAGTTCCACAGACTTAATAAAGAGCACTAAAGCCCTTTTACGTAGCCAATGCTGATACATGTTATTACTAAACTAAAGAGACTGATGACTGATGTTTGATATACAGTATAATTCATAACTCATTTTTGCAGTGGACATGAATACCAAATAGTTAGAGAGCCCTTTATTCAAATGCCTTTTGATGCTGAGAACCTTTCACAATTAATTTCATTAATGTGCTGGAAGATGCTCGTAAACTAAATTTACAATTTACACGAGACAAAGTAGTTTGTTCGTGTTTTAATAATTTTGTTTTTAAGACACCCACTGCTTCTCTTACACACCATGCCATGTTTTATCATTTGAAATGCACTCGCGTCTGCGTTTTTGGTAAAACTTGCTCTCTACATGATGTCGATGAAGCTACTGGTAGATGGATAGAGAGCTTTTTTTCTTTTCTTTTTTTTTTGTTATCGTGAGCTTATTTCCTCCTGAAAACCGGGGGCGGCTGTTTTAAAAAAGTACAGTGAAGGATTTGTCAACCCAAGTTATATTATTGTTTGTTCTGTTTTGTCATCACCTTAGCCATACTCCCACCTCGTGCTTGTGTGCTATTGTTGCTGTTTAATCGCACCTTGTGGACCGGAAATGATTTAACCAGTCACCCAGTGGTGGTCAGGGACATCTACACCTCCCTGCATATTTATTTATTATCCACAGTAACCGTCTGCACTGCCTTATTCAAGTTGTTGTAAATTCTGCTGCCTTATGCACCTTGTAACTCTTTTTATTTCTTTACACAGAAAAAGATTTATAAGGAACAGATGGAGTTCATGCTGCAGAATCACGTCTTCCCCCTCTTCCGCAGTGAACTGGGCTACATGAGAGCCAGGGTAAGTGACACGCCAACCTTAGACTTGTGTATTAACAGTTCAGAATGCTTTGACAGCCACCTAATTTCTTTCTTGTCACATCAATGGCATATTAAACTTGATTCAAATTTGATCCACGCAGGCCTGCTGGGTACTGCACTCCTTCTGTGAGGTGAAGTTCAAAAGTGACCAGAACCTGCAGACAGCTCTTGAGCTGACTCGTCTTTGTCTAATCAATGACAATGAGATGCCAGTCAAGGTGGAGGCAGCCATCGCCCTGCAGGTTCTAATCAGCAACCAGGAGAAAGGTCAGCAAATATGGCATCTGAAAGCAGTGGCCGCAGCAATTGTTAAACTATATCTAATTTGGTAGTCAATTTTTTTTCTTTTTCTTTTCCTTCAGCCAAAGAATACATCACCCCCTTTATCCGGCCAGTGATGCAGGCACTGCTGCACATTGTCAGGGAGACGGAGAATGACGACCTCACCAATGTCATACAGAAGATGATCTGCGAATACAGTGAGGAGGTCACTCCAATTGCCGTGGAGATGACACAGCACTTGGTAAGTGCAATCAGCACAGAGTGCTTGTGTTGATGTCATCATTTCATATGATACATCCTCTTTAGATCCACCAAGTGATCAATTAAGCCTCCATGGCTCCTTTAGTAGTGAGCACTTGACATCGGGAGAGGAAACAAATTGTGTCATGCACATGATGGCAAGACTTGAGTTAAAACAAGCAGCCAATGTTATTCCAAAAAAAGTTGCATTTTCATTGTTCACTAAACTATTGCGGTAACAGATTCATGTTTAAAACTGTGTTTTACGACTAACCGGTTTCAAAATAGTCATTTAGTCACAGAACGGCTTTGAATGATAACACAATTCTGCTAAATTGCGTTCAGCTTTCTTGTCCTTTAGAGCTCGAGATATATTATCTGATTTAATGAGGAGCACCTCATCACACTTTGAGCTGTCACTGGGAGATTCTGTTTATGGATTTTAGTATTTATGCTCCTCCGCAGACAATCATAACAACCTCCCTGTTTGCTCTTTTTCAGGCAATGACGTTCAACCAGGTGATTCAGACGGGGCCTGATGAGGAGGGTGGAGATGACAAAGCTGTGACGGCTATGGGAATCCTCAACACCATCGACACATTGTTAAGTGTGGTGGAGGACCACAAAGAGGTTAGCGACATAGCCACTAAACATGCTGCCCACTCTATCACTCATAACACACACACACACACACACACACACACACACACACACACACACACACACACACACACACACACACACACACACACACACACACAATCCTGGCAGATCGCTCATCTCTGTGCCATTTCCTCTGCAGAAGCGGCTTTGGTCCACTGTAGCCTTTCTGCCAACACACTTGAGCCACCCACCAATTCCTTGGTGCACACTCTGTTCTCACCATGTTCAAAATGACTCAGAGGCTGAGGCAGAAGCTAGAAATAGTTCCGGGGCACGCTGCCACCGTGTCTGCCCAAACACAAGACTGCTGATGCTGGAAGCCAATAAGACTAAATGTGACCAAGAACTGCTTTTCTGAGAAGGGCTTGAGCTTCCATAACAGTAATTTAGTTTTCAGCATCTCTGGCCTCAGACAAGATCATAAAAAATGAGCATATTGATGGAAGGTGAAAACACTCCTTTACGCAGAGTAGTTGGTGAATAGTCGTTCACTGAATATGGCCCATTTCAATAACTATTTGCTATTTTGCTTTTCATTGCAGCAATATAGTCATGTTTAATATAAGTTTGTTCAGTGCAGAATAGTTTATGACCATCACTCCTCGATATATTGATTGGACCCTAACTGCCTTGAATCCTGATGCATTTTCAGATCACCCAGCAGCTGGAGGGCATCTGTCTGCAGGTGATCGGCACCGTGCTGCAACAACATGTGCTGGGTGAGTTGGACCACATTTCTGTGAGACCACATTTTGCCTGTGTGCTGCTCTGTGTCTCCGTGGCTGAGAGAAAACCTCTTGACAATAAACTGTCTATATTTTTATCCGCTGACTCACCTCTATATCTCTCCCTTCAGAGTTTTATGAAGAGATCCTGTCTTTGGCTCACAGCCTGACCTGCCAGCAGGTGTCGCCACAGATGTGGCAGCTCCTTCCCTTGGTGTATGAAGTCTTCCAACAGGATGGATTTGACTACTTCACAGGTTCTTAATTGCATTCATAAGATTTCGCTAAAAAAGCTGTCCAAAACGTAAGCTATTTTTTCTGAAGTTCAACTTTGTATGCGTGTTCATTCCAGATATGATGCCTCTCCTTCACAACTATGTAACAGTTGACACAGACACCCTCCTCTCTGATACCAAATACCTGGAAATTATTTATAGCATGTGCAAGAAGGTATGACGTTTAAAGGTTCCAATTTGTACGTGCTCACTTTTTTGTGATTACCAGAATGTTAACGTCAGCCTCTTGTTTACCACAGGTCTTGACGGGGGATCCGGGCGAGGACCCAGAGTGCCATGCGGCCAAGCTCCTGGAGGTGATCATCCTGCAGTGCAAAGGCCGTGGTATTGACCAGGTCAGTGTCTCATCAAAGCGCAATCTCCCCCCCCCCCAAAGAACTGTCTGAAAGAAGAGGTGGTGATGTTTTTTCAGGTCGTGCCCTTGTTTGTGGCTGCTGCGCTGGAGCGTTTGACACGGGAGGTGAAGACCAGTGAGCTGAGGACCATGTGCCTGCAGGTGGCAATCGCCGCACTTTATTACAGCCCCCCACTGCTCCTCAACACCCTGGAGAATCTGCGCTTTCCCAACAACACAGAGCCAATCACAAACCACTTCATTAACCAGTGGCTCAAAGACGTTGATTGCTTCCTCGGGTAAGAAAGATGGATGCCAAATTTACAAAAGCTTCACATTAGGAAGTACAAGACCAGATTTGTGTATTAAAATGAAATGAATTTGCTTAATCTTTTTGTTTCCAAAGTTCACAAATGCTATTTGCAAGCATGTCTGATGTTTCTTCCTTTTTTCTTTTTTTCTTCAACAGTCTTCATGACAGGAAGATGTGCATCCTGGGACTTTGTGCTCTCATTGATCTTGAGCATCGGCCCCAGGCCATCAACCAGGTTGCTGGTCAGCTTCTTCCTGCAGCCATCCTGCTCTTCAACGGCCTGAAGAGGGCGTATGCCTGTCGAGCAGAGCATGAAAATGATGAGGACGATGATGACGAAGAGGGTGAAGATGAAGACGATAATGGTACAACATAGCTGCACTGGCTAGAGATGACTGTGGAAGGGAAACTGTAACACATTTTTTTTTGTTTTGAATCTCCGCTTTTACACAGCTGAGCTCGGCAGCGACGAGGATGACATCGACGAGGAGGGCCAGGAGTATCTAGAGATGCTGGCCAAGCAGGCAGGAGAGGACGGAGATGACGAAGACTGGGAGGAGGACGATGCAGAGGAGACGGCACTTGAGGGCTACACCACAGCTGTAGACAACGAAGACAACTTGGTTGACGAGTATCAGATCTTCAAAGCCATACTACAGAGTAAGAGCGGTCTCCAGGGTAGACAATTGTCTTGATTCTACACCAGTCACTGCAAGTAAATGATCATGATGATCTCCAATCACTCTAATGCAGACATCCAGACCCGAGACCCAGCGTGGTACCAGGCACTAACACAAGCCCTTGACGAAGAACAAGGCAAACACCTTCAGGACATCGGCACACTTGCAGACCAGAGACGGGCAGCACATGGTGAGTCTAGTCCATGGGTCTGACGATAGCGTTCCGGTTGTAGTCATTTAAACCAATGCATTCCAAGATGCATTTTGAGAGCACATTGTTTTTGCAGCATGTATGGGCTACTGGGCTACATTGGAGAACAGCCTACTCATCTTACAGTAAAAGTTGAAGTGCGTTACCCTGGTTATTTTCACATTATCCAACATTTCGAATTCGAAGAATTCCTGTAGAGAATGTTGCTGTCTCCTCCTGGTTAGAAATGGTAATGCATAAATTGTTGGTTGGCATACATGAGTGTTATGGAAGAGGGGAAATGAGATCAAAGCACAAGTCATTCCAGCCACATCAGTGTCTCTAAGACGCGAGCTCATGCATAGCGTAAATGGTTGCAAAAGGTGGATGCATATTTTATATACAACCAATAATGACATCTTGAAATTTGTATTGTAATTTAATTTTTATTTTATACTTGAATAGTTTGAATATGTCAATCTAGCATAAAGTAGACAGTGGCTCTACAATAGAACCAACAGTCGGGTTTGATGTTTCAGTCATAGCATAACTTGATAACAAGAAGCAACAAGCCACCTCAGTACACATTTTTATTCCTGTTTTTCAAGTACTTTTGTTAATTGTCTCATTACAGAATCCAAGATGATCGAGAAACACGGCGGGTACAAGTTCACAGCACCAGTGGTGCCATCTACTTTCAACTTTGGAGGCACTGCTCCAGGAATGAATTGAGTCATCTGTTCTACTTTTTATTACTATGTGACTGATTGTAGTGAAGTGAAAAAAGCTTGTGTTGTTCCCTTAAGTAGTGGTTCCAGAACTGGTTCTTCTCAGTCATTCTTCAATCTATCAAATGGGAAATAGCACCCGAAGATGTGGGAAAGCAACCAAAATGCAACCAATGGCTGGGGAAAACAAACCAAGAACTTGAGCACGATGCAAGAGAAGAAGCTCTGAACAACGTTGTCTTCTGGAGTCCAGTGTGGAGGGGGATACCATGTTGGCAACTCTTTTGTTTTTTCCCACTCAAACAAAATTTGGGGGATTAACAGTTAGAAATTGATAATGGGACTAAATATTACATTATCACTGTTGTGGCCAAATGGCTGTAATAAGATTATACCTCTGGTAGTGGTGATATCTACATTATTTTTTGCATAAACGACCACGTTTATGCACACACAAGCCAAGGTTATTGATTTTTCAAGTAGCCTTGAGAAACAACCAGAGGCATTTGTAAGGTGTCAACAGCTGTATTCATATGTAGCATATTGGATACTTCATAGCACTATGTGATGCCTGATCTCTGTAAATTAATGACTAGCACTTTCATATTGTTCAGGTCTCCTAGCCTTCTGTATCAGACTGCAAATTTTTTAAATTGAAGACTATTTAAACTGAAAACAGCTGTAACTTTGTTACTTTGCAAGCGACTTCTGTGGTGGCTCGTTGTCACGCATCTGGTTACAGAGTGGATCAGTGGGCAACTCGGAAACATTATTGATTTCAGGAAAAAAAGAGAATGCTTTTGGTGTTGAGTATGGCTACAAGACATGTGTTTGTGAGCACTGAAAGTACAATTGGATACATCATTGAAGCATGTACAATTGGACTTATCGTGAAGGTCTCAAGCTTTTGGTTGGTGTATGGATGAACCATCTATATATTCAACAACATATTAAAAAAAAAAAAAAGCTAAGGGAATTCATGACCATGAGTGTTTCCTTGTACAGGTTTACTGCCTTTCATGCATTATGAATGTAGACTTACCGGTATTTGGTTTAGAATCTTGTATGCAGAGGTTTGGGCATCCCCTCAACATTTGTAATCCCATGAGCAAGGTAACTGGATTAGTTGGTGGAGTACATTTTATGTTCTACTAGAGAGTCTGTATGAAATAAAATCGCTATTGTCTCGGGGTGCCCAAACATTTGCATGCATGTGTGTTTGCCTTTTTACTACAGTTTGGGATGACTGGCCTTTTTTTGACTATGTATAGACCGAGTACTTGAGGTCCTGGGTCCAATGCCTGCATTAATGCACAAAAATGTATTTCCTCCAAAACCCCCCCGATTACTTTATCCACAACACTTTCCTCAAGAAGATCCAGTGCGTTGTTGATCACCCTGCTAAAACATATCATCATCCAAGACTGTCACGGTCGGGACTTGTGGATGTCGAAGCTTCAAGTGTATGTCATCTGGTTTATGCCCACTGGGAATGTGGACCGCCTACTTAATCTAAGTCAACTTGCATGATCAATCACCCTAAATTTGGGTCCTTGCTTTATTACCCAATCTTGAGTATCTTGAGTCTATGTGTCAAAGTGTAATCTCCAGACATTAAATATCAGGTTATCCTACTGCAGCAGATCTGTGGCCAAATAGTGCTTCAGGTTTCTCTGACAATATACTCGCTCTCCAGATTATTGGGTACACCCACAGAAATTTATTGCAGTGTAAAGCAGCCCTGCAGTAAATTCTCCCTTATGAGGATCATTGTTCAGTTCTCTCTAACTTTGGCGTCAATGATTTACACTTAATCTGTGGCTATTGACATGGCTCAAAAAGTAGAAATTATCAGTTTATAAGACTTAAATTTGTAGCGCTATCGACCTGCACTGGACTACACTGTGGTAGTCTTCATATTTTTTCCAGCATGATTAAATTGGGTTCACAACTCGGTGTAACTGAACACTGTTCAGCAAATTAACGAATGGGTTTAGAGAAAACTGACAACGATCCTCACGAAGGCAGGATATATTGCAAATGAAAAAACAACCTCGACACAATTAAAATATCAATGCTTTGATAAAAAATTAATAAAACCATTAATCAAATAAAAGCAAGTATTAATATGAATCACATGCTAAGAAATCTTAATTTTTTTGCCCTTGGATTTGCACATTGTATTTTTTTTGTCTTTTGTAGCTGTGTTTTTATGAATTTTCTATGAATGGTTTTTAATGGCAATACATGAACATGAATTAGCATATACAGATTTAAATATATAAATACACGCATGATGAAATGTCAGTAAACATTTCCCCACTTTCGTATACATACGTACTGATGTCTTTGATAAAACTGGCCACTTAGAAGAAGTTTTAACTATGTTACAAATCGCCCTCAGTATTTAAATTAACATTTGGAAAACTTGTCATGGGCCAAATTTAAACAAAGTCAAGTTGTCTCCTGCATGTGTTCTCCCAGCCGCCGTTGGGGGGCGCTGTGGTCGCCCTGCGGCTCGGCCAGCAGCAGCAGCAGCAGCAGCAGTGCGCCGTCAGTCACTTGGCGAGGCATCCTCAGCTCAAAGCACCGCAAACTTTCCACGGGAGACGCATCAGAGACGTGGGGCAGCATGTGGCTTCGAGAGGAGCTTCTCAAATCTATCTGGCACGCTTTCACGGCGCTGGACGTGGACCACCGTGGAAAAGTGTCCAAGTCTCAGTTAAAGGTGCGTTTCACTTCTTTTCCCCCCCCTCCTCCTCCTCAGTTCAGGCGAGCAAAGAGGCAGTTTGTGGGCTGACGGGCGACAAAACTGCGTCACACTGTGGAAGAGACCGTCAACAGGTCAATACGATGCTGCACCGAGGCGTTTGAGTCAGTTTGAGCACGATATCTGTTGTAGATATTGCAGTTTTGTTTCCCAGCTGTCTTTCAGTTCTTGTATTTTGGGATTTCCTCTAATTCTTGCATGCAAAGTGCCTTTAGTTCTGCAGTGTCCATCTCAACCCCAACCACAGATCTTCACTCACTTCTGCAGCCATATTAACCTCTTGTATGACGCACATTTATATTTTATTCTGTTTTTGCCATCAGTTTAGTTGGATCTTTTTTGTACTGACTACCTGCCTTGATTTATAATGATGGGGCTGTTGTCTAACTCTGTGGGTCCAAATGTTGGCGTGCAACTACTTTTCCATTACTTTGCAAATAGTACTGTTTGGAGATTATATTGTGCTACAGTGATGTTCAACCTGATGTTTCCCCATGCTGCCTCTTTCTACTTGCCTGGTATCGCACAGAGAAGACACACATATTGATGAGCCAAGCTCGACAAAAAGTCTGATTTCACATATTCTGTCAGTGGTCAATCAGATCTTCTCCCATCCCATGAATACAGACTCTTTGCACTGGTCACCACACCAGATCTCTATCACATTGGTTAGGGGGGAGCGGCTCCTTCTCATTCACACATGTTGAAGTATGGATTAGACAGAACAATATGCTTCCTGGAAAAGCAGCAGAAGTGAAATTTTATTTATAACTGGAACTTCTGCCTTCTGCACATGCAAGTGTTTCTGCCTGCAGAGAGATAACCGATGCTCACTGTATAGGCTAACACCCCAATATCCTTTGCGACCACGCCCTTTTCACATCTCCCTTTATTGCAGCTGCACATCTGAGAATTAGCAGCAGCTGATTTTAAAAGTTCAGAGGCATCGCTTGGCCAGTAAAGCTTGTAAATGTCGGCCTATTTGCATACGTGGTGATGTGTCCTTAAGTCAAGTGTGTGTGGCTTGAAACTCATCTCACCATTCACGTCATGGGGGGATGGTGCAAAAAGGTCAGAAAGGTTTCTAATGTTTTCACGTGGCTCACCTCCCTGTGCTTCCCCAGGTGCTCTCTCACAACCTTTGCACAGTGATGAAGATCCCTCACGACCCGGTGGCCCTCGAGGAGCATTTCAAAGATGATCATAAAGGGCCTCTGTCCAACCAGGGCTACATGCCTTACCTCAACAGATTCATTCTCGACAAGGTGAGCACAAAGATGACGAAGGGCTGGTGTCTCCTCTATGGTCAGCATGAGGCCGCCTTTCCTAAAATGAAAACAAAGGCCGGGCACCTAGTAATTGCATAGTAAGTACCAGCAGGGATGATGCAGGGACCATGCCGATACAATGCAGGGATGATGCAGGGACCATACAGGGATGGTGCGGGGATCAAACTGGTACAATGCAGAGATGATACAGGGATCATACTGGTATGATGCAGGGATGCTGCTGGTACAATCCAGGGACCATGCTGTAAGATGCAGGGATCTTGCTGGTAGTACCCGGCATGGTCACAGCATCATCCATATGTATCATACCATGTAACATGTATCATACCAGCATCATATCAACCCAGGGATTGCTGGTACTTTGCAATTACTATGTATTTACCAGACATACCGCGCTGTATTATATGGTGTTAGGAGAAATTACATTGAAAAAAGACATCTTCAAAGTATTCATAATGTTTTCAGGTTGTCTGGTCCTCCCCACACTTACAGCTGCATAATCGAATGAAGAAATGTGAAAATCTTTGCATAAATATTGGGAATTATTGGGTATTTATTTGAGTATTGATTTCAACATTTATGTTTTTCGTGATCTATTTACACTGGTGTCTGTTTTGGTCTGTCGTACATCATTATCCTCATCCTCCACCACTGCTACTCCACGCAGGAGCACCCTGTTCGATTAAAATACTTTTTAATGGAACAATCATTAACGGACATTAGTTGCACCATCAAAAACACCAGCGAAAAATCAATCAATCCCTACAAAGATGCAAATGTTTTCTCGTTATTCATCTCACTGGTTATCATACAGCACATAGCTAACAGGGTTTGATTCTAGAAATGCAAATGTTTTGTAGTGATTGATCTCTGCCGTATATTGAAAGCTCAAAAGAAATGATGAAAAATAGCACAACGGTTTGCTTTGCGCAGCAACATAAGCAACATTTACACTCATAGTTAGGATTTGCAGGTATTTTCTTTACTCTTGGTGTGTGTCGCACTTTGAAGCCTTTTTGATAATGACTGACCACAACCTGTGTTGTAATCAGAGTTACAAAGTGTTTTAATTGTATTTTTTCTTTGATAGTATTATATGACATTATTGTATGTTTCAGTACTAAAACAGAATCAGTTTCACTTGAAAATGTTAATGTTACACTTTTTAAGAAGTCGTCCTAATGTGCTTGAGTTTCACAATTTGCACTTGCGAGCTGTTTTCTCGGCCCTCTCCTGCAGACTCTGACCAGAATGAAAATTAGGCATTTATTTAACGGCACTAACCTCATCCTGCAGACCAAAGGTTTTAAAAGGAGGCAAACACTAGTCGCCTGCTTAGCATCTGTAAACACGGAGCTCCTGCTGGTGGCGGCCGGCTCTGACTCTGACTCTCACTGTGTTGGATGGCAGGTGAGCGAGGACTTTGATGTGCTGGAGTTCAACAAGATGTGCTGGACCCTGTGCTTCAAGAAAAACATCTGCACCGACAATCTGCTCATCTCAGACTCCGATTCCTTCAAAGTCTGGTGCATTTTCAACTTTCTCTCAGAGGACAAGTATCCACTTGTCATCGTCACTGAGGAGGTGAGGATGGGTTTATCTGCAATGCCTTTTATTCCAGTTTTAGCTGCAGTTTACAGTGCAGGAGGCAGTGTAGGATGAAGATTTTTCAGCTTATTCAACCATTAAAGACGTGTTGTTGCGCTTCTGCATTTATGTCATTAGATCGAATACTTCCTGCGAAAGCTGAGTGAGGCCATGGGGAGCAGTTGGAGCGAGGAGAAGTTTGCAGATTACAAGATGGCCAACAAGAGCTGCCTGACTGCCTGGGAGATGATCCAGCTGGTGGGGATGTGCCACTTCAGCAGGGGCTTGGACCAGCAGACCGTCTCCATGGGCATCAATGAGGTCTTCCAGGAGCTCATACTGGACTCACTCAAGCAGGTTTGACTGCGTGTGTGTGTTTTTGCGCACGTCATAGCTTTTTTTTCTTTTTTTGTGGCCTGCAGGTGGCACATTTATTTACGGTATTATGATTTAAGTAAACCAGCTCACTTTTATTGCTTTTTTTCGTGGAAGGGCTACATGATGAAAAAGGGCCACAAAAGAAAGAACTGGATGGAGCGCTGGTTTGTGCTTCGACCCAACGAGCTGATGTACTATGTGCATGAGGATCTTGTGGAGATTAAAGGAACTATCACTCTGGATAGCAGCTGTTGTGTGGAGGTAAACAAACAGTTGCATTGAATTGAAAGGGTTCATGTCACCTGTGAAAGGATTTATTATACCCGGTTACAGAGTAGCACGTGTTCTCTCCCGCAGTCTCTGC
Organism: Mullus surmuletus; assembly: GCA_903171835.1. Classification (NCBI taxonomy): domain Eukaryota; kingdom Metazoa; phylum Chordata; class Actinopteri; order Syngnathiformes; family Mullidae; genus Mullus; species Mullus surmuletus. The sequence goes on from CAESWR010000877.1 coordinate 197,684, forward strand.
CAGATAAAGATGGGAAGAAATGCCTGTTCATCATAAAGTGTCCTGACAAAAGCTTTGAGATCAGCGCCTCAGATAAAAAAAAGAAGCAGGAGTGGATTCAAGGTGAGCAGCTGTAACCTCCTGTTCTCCTGGTTCTGTCTGCTGGTTCAGGTGGGTGACTCTGCTCTCTTGACCTGTCATTGCAGCCATTCAGACCTGCATCCAGATGCTGAGGTTGGGGCTGCTCTCTCCGCACCGCGAGGCCCGGCTGAGGCGCAGGGAGCTCCGGCAGAAGCAGCAGGCCGAGGAAGAGGACCTGGTGGTGAGGATGAAGCAGCTCCAGGCAGCCAATGAAAGCAAGCAGAAGCAACTGGAGACCATGAGGAAGGTACAACTCACAGGTCCCATCTACAGCTTGGCACCTGGCTTCTGGAAATGTACCTCTTTACCCATCCCAAACATGACATGTCCTCTTAACTTTTGTTTAAACCCATTTTTGGTTGGTAAAACAGGGCTTTCGTGTTACCTTGAAAGAAAAATGCTGAAAATCAATCCACCTGTTTGTTCATTTAGATTGCAATTATTGATGAATTATTGCAATTATTATCCTGCCACATCAGTTAAAAGTGATACCTTTTGAATTGAGATATCAGCATTTCTTTTTGAGAATGTAACCTTTGGTTCCATTTGTTCATACAATCAAAAAAGAGAGAAAAAAAGGTAGCAACACATGCATTTTTGCTTGACAGAAAAAGGGGAAGCAAAACCTGACATGCAAATGACAGAATTTGGACGACCACCTGCATCTGACACGATCATAAACTCTGATGTGTCAAATGTAGAATGTAAATAGTAATGCTCCTGCAGCCCCATTCCAGATGAATATGTGAAACATGTCTTTGTCTCAATACTGTCTATTGATGTATCAGGGCATTTTTATAAAAGACACCGCATGCATATATTTTTATTTTATGTATTTCCTCCTAGAAATACTGTTGACGCTGTAACAGACTCAAAGAAACCACATACTCCACCGAGCACACTCCTACTTCTTTTTTTTCAGCCTAACTTTTGTTCAAGGTGTTTCCATTCCTCGCTGCCACACATGGCCTCCATTCATGCGGAGAGAAAAGTAACAGCTTTCTCTCCTGTCTTTTGTGCCTTGAAGAAAATGGAGGAGGCCGCTGCCAGAGCAATGACGGAGGAGCAGACGAGGATGCAGACTCAGCTGGACCAGCAGGATCGCCACCGACTGGACCTGGAGAGAGAGAAAATGGTGATCCTTAGAGAGATATATACGTCTGAGGAACCTTCTCTGTACCTACTCCCAATATGAAGTCACCAATCGCCATCTGTGTGTTTGAGGGAACACAAGCTCAAGTAGTCCTCATGATATAATACATGATGCCCAAATAATGTGACAGGCGCTGATTCATCAATCACACATTTTAGTCTTCCTTCGAGAAACCCTCCGTCCTTAAAGTGGATGAAGGTGTAACATGTATGATGAAGTGTGTCGCGTCATGTCATGTTTCAGGTACGTCAGCAGATGGAGGAGCAGGTGGCTCTGAAGTCCAGTGAACTGGAGCAGCACTTGCAGCGCATGCGGGAGCTGGAGGACATGTACCATCGGCTGGAGGAAGCCTTGGAGGATGAGCGGCAGGCCAAGCAGGATGAGGAGTCCACGCGCAAGCTGCAGGCCAGGTCTGACACACACACGCTCAGTGTTTTTTAATTTTAATTGAAAGGAGAACTAGAGCACTTTGGGGCGGCATCTGAGGTTCTTAGAGGAACATCTGGGCTACTTTGAGGAGTATCTGGACCACTTTGGTGGACATCTGAGGTTTTTAGAGGAGCATCTGGGCTATTTTGAGGAGTATCTGGGCCACTTTGAGGGACATCTGAGGTTCTTAGAGGAACATCTGGGCTACTTTGAGGGCCATCTAAGGTTCTTTGCGGTCCATCTGAGGTCCTTAGAGGAACATCTGGGCTACTTTGAGGGCCATCTAAGTTTCTTTGCGGTCCATCTGAGAGGTCCTTAGAGGAGCATTTGGGCTACTTTGAGGAGTATCTGAACCATTTTGAGGGGTATCCCTCTTTGAGGGACATGCCGATTTGAGGGACATCTGGACCACTTTGAGGGTTTTTTTTTTTTTTGCAATATAGCCACAATTTCACAGTAAAACAATAGAAACCGAGCTTTAGTTATCTTGGCCATGTGTTTCCCATCAGGTTGCTGGAGAAGGAGGCAGCAAAGAGGGTGGAGCTGGAGCAGATCCACCTGCAGCAGCAGATAGCGCTGTCCCAGACCGAGGCCGAGAAGCATGAGCTGGCGGCTGAGCGGCTCGCCAAGGAGAGAGAGCTGCAGGCCGCCATGCTGCAGCTGGAGAAACTGGAGCAGGAGCGGCATGGAGCGCTCGAGCAGTACCAGGTTGGTCTGACTGGAGGTCCTCTTCGATCTCCTTGTGAGGATGCTCAGTAACTGAATGTGTCTCTGTCGCTGGTACGCAGCAGGTGTCCAGGAAGCTGGAGCGAGCAGCCAACAAGACTAAGAAATGGAAAGACAAGGTGGCCAAACATGAGGGGCTGGTGCGTCTCATTCAGCCAGGTAGTTTGAGCCCCCTCACTTTGAGCAATGCTGCCTGCTTGACACCAAAATAACAGGAAGCTGATTTGATTAGTGTCACTCATTTCCTGGTTAAGATTCTATTATGTGTTCCCATTGAAGCTCAACCTGAGCAACCTTGTTGCTGTTTGACCTGACTTTTAGCTTCCATCTCTGGGGGAGGAAAAGTAACATTTCTATAAACGTCTTCTTCTTCAATTGAAGCACACACAGTTGTCTCACAGTTGTCCCTCTTTTGACCTGTAGGCCACAAAGGACCTCAGAGGATCACAAATTGGGGTCCTGCTTCATTCACTGATGCCGAGTTGGATCTGAGAAAGAAGTCTTGGCAGGAGAGGAAAAACCAGAGTGCCCAAGCTCAGTGACACCCCCCCCCACACACACACACCTCAACTGAAGACAATGACCGTACTGAACTGTTGATATTAAACATTCCAGGTCTGAAGAGCAAGATCTTAGTGGGACACATAACAGATGCAGAAAACTAGATTTTGACAAACAACTGTTGGTGTGTTTTTAACTGAATGTAAACTGCAAATGGCACATAAAACGCAATGTTGTGACCACATATTAACGCTCACTGTCGTCTGAGTCTGCAACATGTGCATCTTAACTGTTTCTTCTCTATTAACCATTTGGATTTTGTATTTGATAAGTTTATCAACAATTTGGCCAGGACTTCATGTCTGTAAGTCTTTTTTTTCAGATAAACCTGCTGTGACTTGGAACAGGTTATATTTTCCATGATATATATTTTGTTGCAAAATGGGGGTTACATACAGTGGGTTAGGAAAGTATTCAGACCCCCTTAATTTTTTCAGTGTTTGTCATATTGCAGCCATTTGCTAAAATCATTTAACTTAATTTCTTTCCTCATTCGTGTGCACACACAGCACCCAATATTGTCATAAAAACACAGACTTGTAGAATTTTTTGCAGATTCATTACAAAATAAACACTGAAATAACACATGGCCATAAGTATTCAGACTCTTTTCTGTGACACTTATATATTTAACTCAGGTGCTGTCCAATTCTGATCATCCTTGAGGTGGGCCTACACCTTCATTGGAGTCCAGCTGTGCTTAATTATATTGATTGGACTTGATTGGGAAAAGCACACACCTGTCAATATAAGACCTTACAGCTCACAGTGTAAAATCAGAGCAAATGAGAATCATGAGGTTGAAGGAATATCGGGTGCAGTGTGTGCAGGAACGAAAAATGAAATTAATTGATTTTAGCAAATGGCTGCAACACGACAAAGAGTGAAAAACTTAAGGGGGTCCGAATACTTTCTGAACCCACTGTATATTGGTTACATATCAAAAATGTCTACACAAAACACATTTTATGACTGCATGATCACAACACAAGCCCACACATCTGATACCTTGAACAGGCAATTTGAAAATAAATGCTTCCCAATTGTCTGCAATGACAGTGAGCGTCAGTGTTGTTGACCCTTTATGAATAACATTTTCGTGACAGATAATTATCAAAGTAAAGATTTTTTTGTGTTTCAGAAAACTGCAGAAAAACTCACAAAATATGAGGGCCACAACAGCAAAAAAGTATACATGGTTATATATTTTTTTTATATAGTAGAATTCTTCATATATATTTGAAATTTTTTCATATCCTACTCACATAATCTTAATAAAAAAAGAAAGAAAATCATATACTCTTTTTATGGTTGCCAAAACTATCCATCTTTTGACCATGATGAGAAATGTCCACCAGGTGGCAGCATGTGAATGACCTTCTGTTTCCTCCTGACCGAGAAGGAAGCTCGATCAGGAAGAGGCTGCCGTCACGCAGCCTCTCTTGCCGGAATAACAGTCGTTGTAAAGTTCATTGTGGCTCCACCTGGAGGCCGTGATCAGGAAGTACAGTCGACAATCAGACTTGTACAGCCGTTGTATTTTCAATATTAGATAGATAAGATAGATGGAAGTCTCACTGTCAACACATCCATCCTAAATCACTTTTTATCACACAGCCAAATCCCTTCAATTCCAGACAAATCTCAAAAACATTTAGCAGTTTCTTGAAAAAGTGTGAATAATCACTCTTCTCAACAGTCCTCTACATGAACCCCCCCCCCCCACACACACACACACACACACACACAACTACAGACCGTATTCACAGCAAAATGATAAATGGTTATCGGCAGAGGCGGACAGAGTACACAGCTTCATTACTTGAGTAAAAGTACAGATCCCCCTTGCTAAATTTTACTCAAGTACAAGTAAAAGTACTACAGTCAGATGTCAACTTAAGTAAAAGTACTTGAGTATCAAGAGTACAAGAGTACTTTTTTTTAAATATTGCATTACTACTGCCACAGTGCTTACATTTATGTACAGAAACGTCATACATGGAGTTATGAAAAATGTTAATCTTAATACCTTGGAGAATGTAAAAGGAATTGAAAGTAAAATCAAGTCATTTTCATCTTTTTACCGTGTGATTTCCACTACTCAAACGTAACCCAGAATGTAAAAAGCTGCATTATCGCAGCTAGCCAATCATTTAGTGCACTTTTCTGTAGCTAGAATCTAGCTTAGAAATGTGAGGAAGTTTATTTCAATGTACGTACCTTGACATGCTTACGCAAGTTGGAGGATGAACTTGTGTAGACGGTGATGAAGTTCTGTTTTGGTAAACACAGCAAACACTAAAACTCATGAACTTGTTCAGAAAATGTAAATCTGTGCCACGGGTTGGCACATTCCCGGGATGGACCTTTTTCCTTCTTTTTTTTTAGAAGAATTAACAGGTACTCACGGTTATGGATAGAAACGTAGTGGAGTAAAGAGTACAATACTTGAGTAAAGTCATGAGTATTCCCCAAAAATGATACTCGAGTAAAGTACAGATCCCTCAAAATTGTACTCAAGTACTGTACTCAAGTAAATGTACTCCGTTACTGTCCGGCTCTGGTTATCGGACACGTTCTAAGGTGAGTATGAACAGAGAAAATACACGTTCTATGGTGCAACATGCCATTGTTTTCTGAGGTCAAAGTGTTTTGAATGAGTGTCAGAGAAGTCACCATTTCATTTCTATTTACTGTTTTTTTCAGGCGTGTGTGATGGCGCCACGTCCGGCATTGTTCCAAAGTTTGGTGTTTGCGATATCATGTTCGTTCAGTCTCTGGCCACCATGACAGCCTCCGGCACCTGGGTTTTGAATTTAGGGCGAGGAGCAACACTGGTGTCAGCCTGGAAACCGATAGTGGCAGAGACTGTGCGAGAGACGAAGCGCCGGCCTGTTTGTGCAGCACAATATGACTTCATTGTTCCAGTCATCGCCAACCGAGATGAATCACGCTGGCTGCACGCGTCACGCCTCACGCAGCAGCACGGCCCGCATCCCCTATCAAAACATATCGGTTTATCCAACAATGGTTGACTGTTCCTGCACAAACACCATCACCTTTGTCTGCCCTCATTGTGTAGTGAAAACCGAGACTGCCTTGCAGGAATACTGTAACCGGGTGAAACTACCAACCGCAGGTACTTGTTTGCTGTGTCGCTGCCAGCCAATCTACACACTTCCAGAATGCCTCAAAACACTCTCACGTGTCCTGCAAGGAGAGGAGATGGTTCACGCTGAGTTCAGAGTAGTCAGAGTGTGAGCGAGATAAGGACCTCCTTTTATTCCTCTAAACTGACAGTCAGCAGCCTGCAAATCTCTCTATACCGCCACTTTACCGATAAGATCTGATAAAAAGATGCCTTACCCAATTCTCTGTGTTAATACGGCAAGGAATGTAGTCAACCCCCCAAAAAGATCGTGTAATCCCCAGAGCTTTCATCAATCCACGAGGGCAACATCTCTATCACGAAATACGTAGATTTGTGGGAAGAAAGTTTGTTTTTCTCTAAAACAGGTATTTATATCTCACAAACTGACCAGAAATGTGGTGCCCTTTTGTCCTCAGGATTTCAAGATCCTAATCTCTGTAGCTAACGTCCTCAATCCCTGGACATTCCAAAAATAAGGATATCTCCAGCCATCTGACCCGGCCACATGTGTCCAAAAACCACCCTAATGCCCATAACCAATTCATCGGATTCCTCTCCAAAATATCCTCATCGAAACAGATTTGGAGCGGGAACATTCTTTGGGATTGTCTGAGAGTGATAAAATGTCTGGCAGATGTCTGTTTTTCTGGGTTAGATGACCTCATGGCCCCCGAGCTTCTCACACGGAGAGAATCTAGGGGTCACCGACGCCGGGCGGACAAGTAAAAAACAGATACATAAGTGGGTCCACTTCTGTGCCTCACGGCAGCTACAAATCAGTGATTTCTGTCCAAGGGTGAGCGAGTGGCATCCGGAAGATCATCTGGAAACCCACTCATGAACTTGATCATCTTCCAACAAGACCCCCATGTGCTGCAGGCTGCTGACATCATCCTGCTTCCTTGGGTGGGACTCGTTGGTGTGTGTCGGGCCAATGAGATCAGTGCTTGGAGCTCAGGGTTCTGGAGCAGGTGCTTGCCAAGGGGCGGCGCCGCTGCCGGGCAAGACCCCCCCCCCCCCTCCCTTGTATC
>CAESWR010000877.1:211318-221685 GCA_903171835.1 Mullus surmuletus
GCTCCCTGCTGCAATACACACTCCCAATTACACAGCCAGCGCAGGGGATTGCAAAGTGCAAAACTAAACCAAGTGTATAAATAAGGAAAAGCTGAGTATCTGGACTTCTTCACCTCTTATCAGGAATGTGATGAGCTCATTGGCCTCAAGTTTTTGTTGCACTATGACAATGACGGAATCTAATCCAATGTGAGGAGGACATGGGGTTGTGGATGAGAGAGGTCAGAGACACGCAGTGGCGAAGGAGAGGAGAGCCGGGCTTCACCCTCACCTGGTGAACACAGTCCAGGAACTGCAGGAAGATGGGTGTGAAGCCGCTGCCCTGGCTGGTAGGACTCAGGTTGCTCCGCTGGCTGAACTTGTGGCCGAAGGAAAGCCACTCCTTCTCCAGCAGCACCTGGAAACCCTCCAGAGTCCGGTAGAAAGGGTCACTTAGCAACTGCACCAAAGACACCACCTGCCAGGGGGAAGAAGAGGGGAGGATTACTATTTAAGGTGCAAGAACTTCATGCATACTCGAAATTGAAAGGGGACAGCAGATATCAATTTTAAGTCAAACTATTGATGTAGTGACAATTCATAACAAACAACAATCTATAGGCACTAACACGGAGCAGGCCCAGACCACACTCTTAAAATGTTTTATATTTGAAGAGACCCAACAAATTCTCTAAGAGCGAACACTTAGCGACATGGGCAAGGAAAACCTCCCTTTTAATGGGAGAAACCTCAGAGCAGAACCATAGCTCAGGATGGGTGGCCCCCTGCCTTGACTGCTCGGGTTGTGTTTGAGTGAGAAAATATGAGTAAAGGGTAATACATGGACAAAAAGACAAAAAACATGACGAAATGAATCAGTGAAGCCTTTCAGAAATGTGATAAAGAAATCTTATTACAGGTACTATTTCTTTTAACATTCCAACCACATGCTGGACTGTGTTGGAGAGCCTCTTTATACATTTCAACAAAATGGGCAAGTGAGAAAAACTCCCTTTGGCAGAAGAAACTTGGAGTTGCAAATATACATGGGGGGACATGACTGTGAAATTCATGCAAATACACAGTTTGAACCGTTAACTACTGAAGGAAACACACAAGTGTTTCACCACCATCTGTCACGCACGATTGCGATACAGAACGCAGCACATTTCTGGTGGATGGCATGACTTTGCATAACGAGCTCTAAAGCTGAACTCAGCACAGGAGTCTCTTAAGAGGAGACAACACTTCATCAAGCTGTTCATCTGCTATCAATAACATTTATATAACATCACAAGTTAAGTCTTCAGGCACACTTGAGCTCACTCTGCAAAACACCAGTTGATCACCACTTGTCTACACATGCGATGTGTTTGGCCAGCCTCCCTGCCCCGTGTCACCTCCAACACATCTAATGAGCCCTGATGTGTGTGGAATGAGCGGGAAAAACAGTTTGCGGCTTCCCTGTGGGGTTTACTAGAACATTCAACCCCACGAGTGGGAGAGAAGGCCGCCTGAATGCAGCCCGGCACAGAAATAAAGCTCTTTAGATTACAAACAGACAAACAGTGGAGGAGGCTGCACGGCAGAGGAGCGAGAGGAAGGCAGAGGACACACTGAGCATGACTCAGAGAAACGAAAAAATGCAATGAAGGGGAAAAAAATGGCAAGAAAGACGGTTCTATTTCCTGTCTGCTGGGTGTCTATGTTCCATGGACAGCGGCGGGAGAGCCAGAACATATGGAGCCCATTTGTCTGTGCAGGCCTGATCAGGACCTGGCGTGATGGAGCCAGTGGCCCATGGAGATAGATGCTGCGGGCCCAACACGTGCCTGGCATACGGGATCCACAAATCACGCTTTTAAACGGCAGCCCAGGGCGTAACAAACCCCGTAAACACATCCAAGGACACACGCTTGCGCAAACATGTGTAATTTAACAGGTCGACGTGGAAATTGTGAGCAAGGGGAGCAAAATAGGCGACGGAGCACGGCGTCAAAACTCCCTAAAACGTCAGGGATGGAGGCAAGCTTTTTGTTTACATGCCTTAAAATCAGAACCGCAAATGTTCATGATTGAAATCATTGCTATGTGGTGACATAACGCTCAAAGACTCTTCTCCTTGTTCATCTTTGAATAAGCGGGTCAACTGTGACAAAATTGAGGACAGGGATACAGAGAAAAAGTAGGTCTGGGAGATTTAAGCTACAATTCCTGCATTCAGTATCAGACAGAAGAATAATGAAGTGTGAAAAAACACACTGTGCAAAAAAAAGAAAATTGGCAAAACTGATGTCGACATAAAAGAAACTTGTGTGCCTGAAAGTGTTGCTAAACAACAACAACAACCAGACCTCTGTTAAAGCTTTTTATTTCTGTGTTTGTTTCTCTCCATCTTTGCTCTTTCGGCTTTTTCTTTGTTGTTCTCGAGTTGGTGGTGATGATTTGGGTGTGAAGTTACCCAACAGTTCTAAGTACCGTATATCCAAAAGGATGTTGCAGTGTTAAAATCTTATGAGTACCAGTAATTCCTTAACATTTTGCCCACACCAGATGAAGGTGTTCATTTTTTGTCAATGGGTGGTATTTTTAACAGCTGCTCTGCTGATAAAAGGGGGTTGGCACGGAGCCCCTTCTGGACATCTGGGGATGTTTTGGTTTCATGCACTTAACACACTCCACTCTTCGTACTTATTATTTTTTTATGTAGTTCTTTACATTGTGGTGGAGTAGAGCAGCGGGGAATTTCAAACATTTGATTTTATGGACTCCCAAGGTGACTCTCTCTTCCCAGACACATTTCAGTTGATGCAGCATTTGAATGCTTTTCACAAACACTAAATATCTGATCCAACATCCCTGATCTGACCCTCATTGTCTCAACAGGGAATATTTACAAAAAAGTTGGATAAAAAAAAAAAGAACAATAAATTATTCTATTATAATAAGTTCATTTTGAACATGAGATGTTAAACAAAATTAATCGAAAACAGACCAACTAAACAAAAAACAATTAAATAATAGAATCAAAAAATCCCCATGATAATTTTGATCATTTCAAAAACAGCAGCACTCGTAAAACAAAGCAAACATTGAATACAAGTCATCCATGTTCAAAATGGAGTGGGAGGAAGTTTAAACTTATCAAATCCCACCCTTTTCCCTGTAGCTAAAAATACTGCTAATTGCAGATGATGTATTAGGTAGCATCCGTATTCGTACACATTGTTTGAGCAACGTGAGGACGCTGCATGGTTTGCTCAACCTCCTCCATCCATGTTATAAATTCACTAAAATATTTTTGAACATTTTTCTCACTTGTGTCGTAATGTCCCAGCCATCCTCCAGGCTGAGAAGAACAGATGAGCCGCTGTCCAGAAGCTCCACCAGAATCAGTGCCAGCTGCAGGATCTTGTGAAGCTGTGGGAGATTAACATACGTGCAAGTGAGCACATGTGCACACACAAAGACACGCAAACAATTCGTAGCCTTTATATGTGCATTTCCATGTTTGGTCTCCCACTAAATGACTTGTTACTCTGCTTGTTGCTTGTCGGGTTTCCCACAGATGGTATTTTTCGACAGTCTATAATGTGTTCAATGTAGGGACAAAGGCTGCAGGGGGTCAATCAGATAACCAGCCTGAGAAGAGCGCTGCTGCTCTCCCATCGTCATGAATCCGTTTCCCTTGGGAAAATGGCTTCAGAGCGGATTTATCTATTATGTGAAACTCACACACATAGCTGACTGCATGGTCGTTCTCACACAATTTTTAGAGGCCGAGTACTGCTGTGAATGTGCGTCCTGTTAGAATAAAAAAAAAAGAAAAAAAGAAAAAACTCTGTGTGCTTTGTCACCTGCAGGATCCATTCAGAGTCCTCCAGAGCTTTGAGAAAGGAGTCCTCCGAGTCGGAGGAAGTGGCACTCGGAGCGCATGCCCTAAGCAGCTTCTTGAAGGAGGCTTTCACCTGCCGCGTGTCTGCAAATTCTACCGGCACCAGTTCACAGTTCAAAGTGGAGTCGACTCTGAGGCCCTGTCCAAACACACACAGTATTCACCATGAATTAAAATCAGAAATAATAATAACAAAAACCTGAAAAACAAACATACAATGTCATCAATAACTTTGTAAGACACTGCTTTTACTTTTCATTTTTAAAGATGTCAATTAATTGACAAATGACTGCCTTAGGAAAGTTTTTAATGCCACATTTCCTACTGCATCACATGATGGTCTGCGGTGGGGCTCACACCCAAAAATATTAGCTGTGACCACTCAATGCACTCAATGCCTCCCTCTTCAGTCACAGGAGCTTATCACTAAACAAGGAGTTGTTAATGAGTAACTATACTCGTCATACTGAAATGATAGAAAAGCTTTTGACAAATAACAATCCGTGTCCAATGAAGGATTTGTTGTGGCACTGGCGGCCACTATTCGAGGGAATCTGAGCTGAAAAGACAACCACCACTAAAGATTATTATCAGATGCACAAATGTATCAATGAAGGATAAATGTTCGGTTCAATCTTTTCACCAGAAACACAGATGTGGACGTCTTAATGACACCACTGATAACAGATTGTATTGTCTTGGGAGTGGATGGTGCAGATTTAAGTGAAACAAGCAATAATAATTCCACAGGAAGTGTCGGCACTTTCCGTCTCACCCTTAGATGGGACTTTTCTCCGAAGACGTAGAGGGCAGCCTGCTGTTTGAGCAGCTGTGCTTGCAGACTGCTGCTTCCTGCAAGGGGCGCCAAATCCTTCCCTGCTAGCCGGGCACCAACGTCTGAGGCGGACGGGTGCTGGCTGAGCCTGCTGCTGGAACGCAGGCTGGCCCACATGCCTGCAAACACACAGATGCCAGCTAAAGTCACACACAGACGCATGGGAGCTGGTCCGTTCCAATGTCGCTGATGTTCACTTGCTGTCAAACAACCCGAGACCGAGCGATGAACAACACATGACATGCAAAGGTGTTTACATGCGTGGCAGGACAATGGGGATTATGTAAACACCTCCATTCTTTTGGTCCACCAACAAAGCAGTTGGTCGCTGTGAATTGAGCAGGGAGATATTAGAAGCAGAAGTTGCTGGAATTTTCTAGCAAGTCAACAAATCTAGGAAGTGGTTTCTCTGAAAACCAGCATGCGAAAGTTTTCAAGGACACGACTTTTTACGGTCATCACTTTTCCATTGGTATTTCTACATTTGCTGCATGTTTGCTATCCAGTCAAAATCAATATCAACTTCGACTAGAGAGCTTTGAGTAAATGTCTGACAGACATCTATGATGTGATCCTTGAGGCCTGATTTCAAACTGATACATACTGTTAACAATTAGGTTATATAAGAGCCTAATTGTAAACATCTGAAACTGCATCTGCATTGCCTCTTTAGTTGTTTGCAAAAGTTTGGCCACCCTTTGACAAATATTTTGGTGGATTTTATTTAGGAAACACAATATTGTTTGCAAATGCTGATACACATTCACACATAAAAAAAAGAAAGAAAGAACAAACTGATGTGTGCAAAAGTAAAAACATAACACCTTGACAAAAGGAAAAATCACTGACATATGCTAAAGGGTGTCCACACTCCTGCAAAGACCTTTTGACAAATAAGGTCAAGTCTGCAATTTTACAGACAGAAGTGGTGATCGCATGAATTTTACATGCATAAAATGATCCTTTTCCTGGTGAGCGTTAGAGATTATCCAAGCGGTCTATAACACACGGTCAGAGGCGCCTCATTTTGTGTGATTCATGACTGGTTTGCCATGACAAACAGCTTCCTTCCCTCCCCCGTCTGGACGCGGTGCTCAACTGACCACAGTTGGCCTTGCTGAGTGAACACATTAACAATGGAGAGGGCCACAACAGAGCAACCATTCTGGTCTGTGAAAAACCACAGCTCCCATAGGAGCATTGCTTAAAGTCAGTGATGATTAGTAGTACGGTCTCGCAAGGTCTCTGTGAAGGCTTTCCAGCCTGGTGCGGCGTAGGATGTGACCTGGTTAGTCCACTGTGCAGGTTAGAGAGAGATGGAGGATGACGAAGCTGGGAGGATGTGTTAGATAGAGAAGTAGCGCCGGGCAGAGGAAGAAATGATTACCTTGACTGTGGTGGAATCTCTCCTTACTGGCAGGTTTTTGGTGTGAGTGAGTGAATAGTTTATCTCTGTATTCAAGCACTGCAGAGGTTGTTGAGTAAAAAAGGTGGAGAAGGAGATGAGAGGGACATGAAAAAAAAAAATCATGTCAACGTTGCCCCCATTTACCACCTCAATCATGCAAATGTTACAACTGAAGGTCAAAGACTAAACTGCTCCATGAAGTTACAGGATGAAAAATGTGAACTTTTACATTTTGGATGATGAGAATTGTACAGAGGTGTATTGCATTCACAGGAGAATAAATATACATTTATGTGTTTTTGGGAGAAATTTGTTCTGGTTTTCTAAGTCATTTTTCTGTATTTATGAGTTTTAGGGGAAATTGGTTTCCCTGTTTTTCGGACGTATTCATTTTTCTGAGCATTTCCCCCCTCCCCCCCAAGAGCAAGCTCCCATCTGCAAATAACAAAACATTGCTATGAATGAGCTTTTCTCCCAAACAAGCGCAAAATCCGAAGGTCCCCCCCCCAAAAAAAGAAAAAAAATTCAAGACAACGAACAAAAAAATGACCAGAAAAAAGGACTTTCTTTTTCTTTTCACACGAATGCAATACACTTCTGTAGGATTCGCACAGGCTGCGTGAATATGACTGTTATGACTCGTGGTGGACAAGATCGACATTGTCGACTGTGTGCCAGTTGCAGGTGTGATGATGATCCAAACAGGTGATGTGGATGTCGGATGGGCTACTTCTCGAAGAGCTGCCCTTGAGGTGTAGGGTTTGGAAACAGTCATTTGGAGAGGAAGCACCGTCACTCATCTTTGTAGGATATGTTTTGATTATCTTCAGATGGTCGTCTAGAGGATTCAAGGACCACTGCAAAGCTGCCAAGGACTCTCAGCTTATCTTTGACAACTGCAATATGTTTGCATTCCGCTAATGGCAACTTTAATCTTGAAGCTCTGGTGAACATTTCTGCAGTGAACTTGTCACTATCATTCAGGCCTATTTATTGTTAGCTTAGCCCCACAAGGTCTAGACTTGGCTTTGGTCGAAAGTGTGTGAAGTCTACAAGTTTTCTTTTTAGCGATTAACTGTTATTACTAGATAAAGAAATATTTCCTGGATGTGAAACTCAAAACGATAAAAAAAACAGCAGTCATCTACTTTCAATCTATTCTAGATCCATAACTGAAGTGTCATCCTCTTTAATGAGTCAATAGGATGCAGAGTCAGCTTCGAGATATTCAGTCACTTTTGACCTTCTGTCCATCTCAATCAATGACTAACTCCCGAGACGTGCCCCGGCACCAGGCACAGGGAGAAGCCGAGACAAAACACTTCTGTACAGATGGTTTCCTCAGAAGACTTCACATTCCTGTCCATATCCTCATGATGTCATGTTGACAAACCCCTCACAGACAAAACTCAAGGCTGATTCTATTTTCGAGAGCCTCTAAGAAGATTTTCACAAGATATGGAAATATCAACCATTTGTTCTGGCAGGGAGATGAGAGATGACAGATACAATAAACAACCTACAGGAATGACTGTGATCTTCTACTTCTACGAATTGTGCTAATTTTTTGGTGAAATTGTGCAAGGTTACATGTGTCACCTATGAAGGTTAATATTAAGCAACTTCCCCATATGTTGACTACATCCTCAACACTCTGTTCCGATGAAGTTTCACATCCTCCTGCAGACTTTTATTGTCTCATTTAAAATCTAGACGCAAGTCTACAGAATGTAAAAACCCTGATTAAATAATTAATCAAGACATGAGTTGCAAGCAAACACTATTATTTTCATTTTTCAACATCATTTTTGTATTTGTTTTAAAAGCCCAGCTGTCTCTGCTTGGTGGATGTATCCATGTGGTCCAAAGGTATCATCACAATAACCAATTATCACTGAGAAACACACCAGACTTGTTTCCATTTTTGGTTTTAGGGAGATTAGCTTGCTGTAAAGTTTTATTTAATGATACGTATTGATTATCGAACCAAAATACCAAAACTGAAAATACCTATTAAGAATTCATGTGTGGTCAAGCCCTTACAAGTAAATGTTACAAAAACACCATCATTCCAACAGTGAACTACTTAATTCTCACAAAGACAGCGCTCTACTTTTGGCAGCTGGAGCACACAAGACTAGAGACACTCACCTCCTCTTGTGAAGCTGTTTGAAAATGGGATGTCTAAATGGACAGGAGCCATCTTTGGTATCCTGGATGTTCTCCTTTCGCTGCCTGGAGACAAACATTCACATCACACACCGGACATTGGACAAGTTCAGGAAGACAAGTTTCTTTTTTCCTTCTTTTTCCTCCATTCTTAAACATCAATCACAAATAAGACAAGATGATAAATGTGCACTTCATTCATCTCCAAAAAAAACAACACTGAACGCATCCCTCTATTGGCTCAGTTCGAAATCAGGTGTTACAGAAAATGGAAACGTTCAATGTTCCCACAAGGGGTTTATATAGTCTTACTAAAAATGCATGTTTGTGTCCGCATACTATATGCATCCTGTATAGATGTGTTTAAGCGCTTGTCAGGATGCAGTGAAGTCTGAGGAGATGGATCGTCTGGGACGTGACCCCAGGTTGTCCTGTGATTCTTACATAACCTTTTATTGTACGAATTTCCTTCCAAATGTTACCAAATATCGCATACAGTATTCCTCCCACACTGTCTCAAACACACACACGCACATGCACGCCCACGCACACATACACAGATAAGTAGGTGAAAAACAACCAATGACCAGGGGGGTCACATAGACGGGAAGAGAATGACTGCCTGGTAGCAGAGAAAAACAGAGCTGGAAGGAACCAAAATAATTCTGCAAGTCTGCAGTTTCTCTATTATTCAAAAGAGTTGCACTCTGTGTGGCCTCTGGTTCCTTGTAAACAAACCCATTTTATTTCCCACGGCACAGCCAAGGCCGCGCATCGCACAGAGAATCCAGGTCAGGTACGAGGGGTGTCAGGCAGGTGACAGAGTTTCTGTTCCTAGGATTTACACCCAGAGTGATGTCTCTCAGGCGGCACATGAGTACGTCTGCTGGCATTTCGGCAACTGTTGCTAAATTGGTGAGAGGTACCGTTGCACAAGATAATAATCAACATCATTATAGGGAAGGTTTTGCAGATTCCAACTCCAAATTGATATTCATAAGTTTGGATATTACAACTGGATCCTCAGAAAGTTTCCTTGAAATGCCTGAGATTCCTTTCTCATAGTAGACATTAGCTTGTTGCATAAGGAAAATTGCAGGTGTCCACAAAGGTATTTTTAAGTATTCCATAAATCATAACTGTGACAGTGGTGAGACAGTGAGTCAGAATGCACAACACCAGAAAACTGAAACGGATGCCACTAAATGGAAACCATTTGACTTGTTATTGACAAGTCAAAATATTATCTGTGAAAGCTATTCTGAAATAAGTGAGGGAAGGAAGTAGCGATATACTTTCACCTGTCAGACTGTAGTTTGCATCCATGTTTATCAATCAGAATCAATATAGTTGTGTTATCATATGGGGTATCTCAAAAATAGGGGGCTTGACCTAAAAGCAGTGAAGATAACTGTAGATATAAAAGTGCAAATGTGATCAAAACATCCTAAATTCTTTGATGCGACATGCTGATATTTTCATCTCCTTGTCAAAATACGATCATCTGCTTTGAAAATATCTGTTTGTGGTTCTTATCAGCCTTATCAGCCTTGTTTAGTGCCGAATTGTCAGGTGTGTCCACAAATCTGTAGTAGAAACAAAGTGTGGCCTTCAAATCAAATGAAGATGCTAATTGAATGTAGCAGTCACTGGTGTTTCAGGTTATCACTTTCCTTGCAACAGAGAACCGGCTTGATCTTTCAAGGTTCCACTAAATCATCAAGTGCCAACTCAGTGTCTCTATTCAGCGGGATTATCTGTATCATGTGCTTGAGTCGTGGGTAGCTGGTTTTCTACACTGAGTATGACGCAGCATCATTTAACACACCAAAGTTTCCAAGAAAATATTACTTTGCAAAATGGATTTTACATGCTGGGATTGTCTCAATAAAGATTGTAATCACAGCATTCATTTTGGTCCAGTCACCGGATCTGATACTGGTATGGAGGAAAGCTGATCTCTGCCTGAAAGGCACAAATCAGGGCAAAACATTCCCCCTAAACATTTAGAGATGCAGGGATCGTGACACTTGGAAGTTCACAAGAGTGGTGCGGAAATCAACATCAAGATAAAAAAAAAA
>CAESWR010000877.1:231607-244015 GCA_903171835.1 Mullus surmuletus
TGGGGGGGGGGGGGGGGGGGGTCACATGATCTACTCAAGCAGTTTATTGGATTAGCCTCTGATTTCTTTCCCCTGAGCCTGACACAGTGCTGTTTGGATTTTCACTTCATAGTTGGCAGAACGTGCTTGAGAGGTTATTGTAATTATAACAGACGGAACCAAAACAGCTCAATTCCCAGTGTGATGGGTCACAACATAGCACCCGTGCCCTATCAGTGGTGGACTCACTGGGGTTGATTTCAAAGAACAAATTAACAGTCAAGAATTGTGTTTCATTCACAATTCAACACGTGACTGATGAAGCTGCACTATGGGTCATGGGTGATTTCAGTGATGTGCTACATTCAGATGGAGAGCAGGATGGAAGGAAGACATTTTTCTGGTATCATGGCAGAGGAAGCCAGCTTATCCTCAAGACATCCTTCACAAACTGAAGTCCACAAAAGTAAAAAAAACAAAACATAGGCTACTACGTTTTTTTTGTCCTTCAGGTGCTCTACTAATCCATTCTAAATTTGAATCACCTTGTTGTTTTAATTTTCTTTAGAGACTCAAACTGTTTCTTATTAGTTAAGATATGCAACCCGTCGAGTACCATCTTGTTGTGATTAAATGTGCCAAGTAAATAAAATGACTTGACTTTTTGCAGGTTGTGTGCCTCTCTTTTGTAACTTTATGGTCGATGTTAAGCTTCGGACAAAGTGTTGATAAAAGCATGGATCATCATAAACACAGAGAAAATCATTGAGGCTCATAGCAGTGCAGAGCAAGGTCTGATTTGTTTGCCTTTTGTGAATCCCCAATTTAAGATTGCTGTTGTAGCTATTGTTCTATAATCCTCTACACTCAATGCTCAGTAAACTAAACAACACCAACTCTTGATAAATCTGACTCTTTGCCTTTTAACCACGGACATGAGTTTGTGGAACACTTTTCTGCAAATTCATGTCCTTTGTCACATTTTACCCCATTAAGAACAACAGGGAGTTTGGAGCAATAATTCAGCGGGTAATCTAGCCATATAGCCTCTCATTTCAGAATGAATGCACAATTGTCACAATTAGTCTTATAATGGCAGACAACTGGAGGCTTGGGTGAAAAAATGCAAATGAAACATCTTTGGGAAGACGAACCACATTGCGCAACAGCTGAATCTCAGTCTCCTGTTGCTCACCATAGCTTGCTTGACAAAATCTAAATTTCTTAGAAAACATGACAAAGTTGATTTCAAAATATTTTCATGCGTTACTCAAAACCTTTATACTGAGCAGCTTCAGCTGTGTGGTTGTCTACTTGGATGTCTCATGTTTTACTGAAAAGCATTTCCACTTCTTATGAACAGCAGTTTCCACTTCAATAGTGTCACTTGTACAGTATAGGATTGCAAAATTATAACATTTCAAACCACAATTCTGGGAGGCTACTATATATTTTATTGGAGGTGGGGGTCAAGATGCACTTTGGAGAACATTATGAAAGGTTTGCTGTCTCTCTCTTTCAGCACATTTGAAATAAATGTGTAAAGTGCTTCACCAGAGGAGGAAAACTAGCAGCAAGTAGGGTAACACAAGCACATAACAATGGAAATATATAACAACATAAACAGATACACTCTTTTTTCCCTGAGAAAAATCTGAAAGAATAGCAGTTTGTTTACATTTTGAAAATCCAGTAACACAATAAATATGAATATGAAGTCCATTACACGGACTTCATATTCATATTTTTTGTGTTGCTGAATATGTTGTTTTTGTGGTTTATCTGGATATGGGTTTTTTGCATATTATGTTGGTGTCATATAATGCCATGTGGGATGGCCCACTCTGTGCCACTCTAACACCAAAATGAATTGAATTAATCAAATCAAATTGAAGCCATGAGCCAAAATTAGTGTTACAAACACTCATGTTGAACACAAACACTGCAAAGTAAAAAGACATGGATTCAGGGCTGCCACTAGAAGGTTTCTGCGGGGAGTTTATATGTTCTCGTGCTCTTGCTCCTCTCACAGACCAAGAACACACAGGTTAATTGGAAACTAAATGGCCCATAGGTGTGAACTCGAGTGTGAATTTGACAGTTTTTTCCTCCTTATGTCCCTGCAACCTGCCTGGGGTGTCCCCCATCACTTGCCAAGTGTCAGTGTTCTTTCCACCTAAAACCCTCTCATTAAACACAAATATCAAACCATGAGGCAGAAGTGAGCACAGCCTTGAATCATAAACCCACGTTAGAAAAACATTAATGGGATCAGGAGTGAATGTTGGAGTACTTGGGAAAATAAGGGTTAAAAGGAAAAAAAGGGTTTTAATGTGACCAAACGTGGCCCTCTGAGTGAGGGATGCTCCCTCCAGACTGTCTGCACAGAGATGTCAAACATAGAGGGTGCAGATAAAAGAAACAACGCTATAAATAAAATAAAATCTGTTGAGAAGAGCTGCATGCCCTCAGGCAGTCCTGCAATACCTCTCTGTCACGGGAGTGCTACATGTCCCGCGACAGATGCTGTGTGGGTGTGTGTTTATGTTTGCGGGGTGTATGTGCGTGTGTGTGAGTGTGTGTGTATGTGTGTGTTGGGGGGGGGGGTCTATGTGTGTATGCCTATGATGTCTATACTCAGTGCAGTTGTACTTTTTCTGACTTCTGAGATATGTGCGGGTCACACCGACCGAGGTCATTTCTGCTTAATATGAAAATACAGTGAGACATTCACAAGACAGATGGGCAGGGGGAGGACGGGGGACGAGTGAATAAAAAGGGAGGAGAAAAGGAAATAAGGAAGTAGAGATGAAGGGGAAGGAGGGAGTACCCTATCAGACCCATCTGGCCACGCAACTTGACTAGCGAAGTGAAGGAATGTGGGATTGAGGGGGGAAAAAAAGGTGAAAAACATGCCAAAAAAGCCAAAAAGGGAGACAGAAAAGAGAAAATGCTGTGGAGGTCAGGAGGAATGAGCTTATCAGGATTTGGCATCATGTTTTGAACATTGGGAAATGAATCCCCGGGTTCAAGGTGCGACTGGCTGTCGCCTCAAAACATCAGCTGGACATCTCGCACGTCAGCCCTCGGAAACAGCAGGGAGATGCATTTCGTCACCAGAAAGGGAGTTTGTGCGCAGACGCTGAGTGAAGACCTGCAGCATCTGATCACCAGCCTTGGGGAAGCAACATTATTTACAAGTGTTTTGGAGGAATTCACAGCATTCCTGGATTGTACATACAAAAACAGTCACTTCTGGACAAGTCCTCTGTGGAAACACATGCCTGAGCTGTAGATGAACCATCTCCATGTTCTTTTTAAAAAAAATGTTATTAGAACTCTCCATGAGTCGGTGGATCGTGAGGAAAATGACTAGTGTCCTGAAACCATGAAAAGGGTCTCAACTGAATGTATTTATAAAACTCTCACGTAAAACAAACAGGCTTGTTTATTAGTCTGATTTTCAACACAACCTCTCTATCATGGCATCTATTGTACATAACTGCGTAAAAACACAATGTATGCCTAATATAAATGTTCCAAAACTAAGTAAACATATATATGGTGAGATGGACATTTCTAAGATATACAAGGGTCACCTAGTGCGTAATTTTCCGCACGAGGACACGGTGCTGTGCCGTTTGACAGAGCGAGTTGCCAAATCCCCCCATCTGTAAACTACAGCTGAAAGAATGCTAACAGTCAAGTGTTCCCGCTGTGTAACTCATCCAGAACCGTGTTTGGGTTTCTTATTTGCTGCTGTACCGTACGCAATCTGTGTCCCCCCCCCCCCCGCACCAAGAGATTTACTGAGGTGACACATTCAAATGCAAGATGAAATATTAAACAGGGCTGCAAAGGGCAAGCTAACAACTGACTCGGACGTCAGTGACGCCTGCTCATCTCCTGATAAACCTTCCCCAATGCTAGATAATGAATACCAGAGGAACGGGTCGCAGATTAGAGGATCCCAGCAGAATATAAAACCTCACCATCTCACAAAGGGCCACTGTGCAGAGGTTGCGTTGCTTTAGATAAACTTTGCTCACGAGAGCATGGTACCATGGTGTGCATGATCTATGCTAATCAAATCAGTCTTACCTTCCCTCTATCTGAGATATCAAAGCAAACTCTTGAGAATGTAAAAAACTATTCAAAGGGGTTCACGCTGAGGGGAAGCCCAATAAACGGGAAAAGCAAAACAACTGAAACTAGAATGTGGGTCAATAACATAAGCTGTTCTGGGACCAGACGGCTGTAGTGCAGGGGAGCTTCCCACATTCCCTAAGTGAGGAGACTCGAGGGCCATAGGGACAGCGCCACTGTGAGCAAGGAGGCGGCGAGAGCTTGCCAAAATCCATCCGAGAATACCGAACAGGGGCTTGAGTAATGTCTGACTCTTGAACTGAGACTAAAAGGCTTTTGACGTACAAATCCTGACATCTTGGTGTGCAAAGCGCTAAAAATACAAATGTTCTCTGAATGTCTCCAGATCATGTGCAAAGTAAGTGTAGGACAAATAAAGAATTAATGTTGCCACTTCAGACAATATGACAAACTAATACATGCTAAAATGTCTTGCAAAACATGGAAATCAACTGTCCTGCTTTCAAACCAATTCTGAAAGTGGTTCAAAATTAATTTGGACATGTTGCAAAGTGGGTCAGAGTGGGAGTTTTAAGCAGGTCAATGATATGATTTTCAGCACAAACAACCTGCACACTAAAAATCTGCTACCTATTTACTGGTAGTTTTTACAAGTACCGAAGGCTGTCTTAAAAAACAGGAACCATGAGATTACACCATTGGAAGTTTTAAACCTGATCACAACTCTTCAACAATCTTCTCTTACTTTACCAGATTAGAAATTCAACTGACTGATCTGATTTAAAGTATGCATTTTAAACAAGCATGGGATAACAAAATCCAACTGATTGCTGCTGAGGTAAAACAACAAACCATTATAAAACAAACACAACAGCGTTTACCTCCTCTGTTTCACTCAGAAATTGTATTCTTGTTCAGTGACCTTCACTAAAGAAATCCAAGAACTTGCTGATCATTTGCCTATAAACCTACAGTTTATTGTGTTTTATAGTATAGTGTTAACAGTTATTGCAGCCGTCATTACATTTCCTCAATTCCATGTAATTCCTGCTCCTGAAATGTGTTAATTCTAAAGTCTGGGATCAATAGAGATGTGTCTAAGTCTTAACTAGAATAGAATACAAGAGTCCTGGCCAAGATTCTTGATGGCATGGTTATGAAAGTGACTGGAGTGTTTTAGGGGGGCTAAGAAGGCACATTGTTCAAAGGTTTATAAAAGCAAATGCCTTGTGAGCGGGTCAAGGGATCAGTGGCATGGTACCAGAATCATGTGTTGCATTTCAACCCACACCCATGATGACAGCTACTGGGAACTGACAGGAGGCACCATTACCACACTTTGTTTTTGTCACATTTTTACTGCATGATCTTTGCGCCACTAAAGTGGTGACAATTACAGAATCCTTCAGGGCCGGCCTTCTTTCTGAACTCTTTACTTATCATCCTCTGGGTGAGGAAGATCTCTGCATCAGTTCCAAACATCTGTAAATAACAAGATGTTGAATTCTCAATAGGTCCTTGGATCTTATTAACTATGAGCGTAGGACATCTCTCATTCTTTCTCAAATTTGACAGCAGGAAATCGCTCCATTGTGACAAATAGTGGATAATGGGTACGCTTATGAAACAAATTGCTTTCAAGTGGTATGTTCTCATTACACGACGAATCGGAGATGTAACAAACTATGCAATGCTGACATAACTGATCAATTTTCAGTGTTGGTGGCCCTTGAAACAAAATGGAAAAACATCTCATCAAGCTTATCTGTTTTACATCAGCCTGTGGTCTGAGAACTGGATGACTTGTCTTGGCCCAGAGTGCATCAGGTCCCAATCCAGCCCTTTGGGGTATGGCACCGGTACCCAACAAAACGCCATTGCGGACAGTTGTGTCTGTCCCCATGGCAACAAACAAGTTGTGGACATACTTGTGGTGAGAACTGCAGCCAACCTCTGCTGATAATGTGGTTTGGAAACCAAAGGCTAAAGCCAATCCTCTACAGCTTTCTCTGTTATGCACAGTCAACTGTCAGGACTTGCAAGAAAACCAGATATTTATTTGTTGTATTTGAATACTAAACAAAGATATAAGTAAATAATCCCCTTGAGCTTATTTTTAATGAACGTATGATGATTTTTTTGACAGAACATTAAGTATTTTCCTACGATACTTAAATTTGGACTTTTTATCTCAATTATATGGATTTCTTGATGCCAATACACCAGAAATTGGGGGTGTAATTGTACACACAAGTCAGAGTTTGGTACATACTTCAGTGTGAGGGGTCAGGGTCGGTATAGGACTCTTTTTTTCAGTTATTTTGACCAGACCCCATTTGGCTTAAAACTTAAAACCATCTCCTGGTATAAAAGTTGGATGAGACACAATGGCGGCTCAAGCATCTTCAGTAAATACTCCAAGCCGGGCGACTCTGCTCAGGGCCGGGGGGAGTGAGTTTTGGTTGGGGTGCTACCGGCGTGATGTCGGGTTGAACGATCTCCGTGCGGGAGCAGGGCGGTTGATCTCCGAGCGGGGGGCGAGCGCTGTTGTGCGTCAGTCCCGCTCACATCAGACGCGACAGCACACAGATTTTTCCCCATACGGCTGTTTTACATGAAGCCGGCGGCTGATCTAACTCTACACTTTCCGTCACTCTTCTTCTTCATTTGTTTTGTAACTGCTTCTTCTTCTGTCGCTAATGACATTTACTGGCAGCTTTTTGGCTCATTACTGCCACCTTGATTGGAGCGAGGACCTCATTTTCACTCACTCAGATGTATTCGCCGTATTACTGCGTGCAACGATCTGTGAAGCCTGTACCGTGAAGGTACAGGACGAATACATATACATTTACACCCCTAGAAATCAGTGATTCTTTTGTCCTCGGTGGAAAAGAGTTTACTCAGCATTCTTTACCAGTTCAAATCACTTTGCCTGGTTCCAAGTTTTTATCAGCTTGGAATGGACGACGGTGGGTTGGCTGATTTTTACCCACAATCTGGCATGATATTCCGTCATGAGTTGATGCTCTGAAATCAGGTGAGTTAATCACCAGGTAGTAACGTTATGTATAGTTTTACAGGACTAACATGTAAAGTTAAAGATTTGCTCTTTTCTTTGGGTGAGAAACAAAATCAGCAGTGGCAGTGAAGTAAGAGAGCTTCCTGTGATTCAAAGGGAAGATTAATTAACAGTTTGCTGGAATAGGGAAAGGACTACATATAAAACTGTGACCAACTTTTGTCTGTTTTGGGGGGTATTTGAGGCATGTACATACAATATATTGTAAAACAAAGAATTAAAAAAAAATATATAGTACATATTGTCGCTGTTTATTCAACCTGTGGTTAGAACTCCTTGGGGATTATTGATTTGGTGGGGTCAGGGGGAGGCAAGTTATGATTCCACTCAAATATATTTCAGTGTGATATTACCACCAAGTACTAGTATGAAATATATGCATGATTTGAAAATGAGACAAAACATTATTTAAATTTCACTGGGATACTGCAAATTTCTCTTTCCATGTAATGAAAGTCCTTACCCTGTAAAATGCTGTGGACAAGGGGAGCAGTGCAGCCGCAACAGTGTACTCCTCCGAGCTGGAACAGTCCTGTAGGTCAAACAACGAGGGAGAAATGAGAGCACGGCAACACACAGGAGGAGACGTGTTGCATGGCTCTGTGAACACCTTATCTTTTTGAACCAAAAACAAGCAGCACAGCTTCCCAACAAAGAGGTCACACACCTGAGCCAGACAAGGAAAACCTGGCTGAGGACACGTCTGCCGCCTTGGGTTGCACCAGAGTGAACCTTTTGTTTGTTTTCCAATGACATAGACTTGGTGTCTTTCAGCACATGACTGTTGTTGCTGGTCAATCCAAAGAAGTGGTTTGTGGAGAACACCAAGGGAGAAAGGAATCTATGAGGCGCAAACGTAACTTCCTGTTGCATAAAGACGTCCTGCCATGTTGAATATCAGAGCAATGATCAAAAAAAGGTCTGCCAAAACCACTCGCTCTGCTCCTCTGTTAAGACATATGCTTTCAATAGCCTTATATAATCACTGCCCTGACATTGTGTCAGGGCGCACCAGTCTTCAATTTCTCAGTAATTTTATGTTTTGCATTCTTGGACAAGATTGCTATTCGGGACCATCACAAGACATTGTTCCAAATGCAGTCATTTTGGCCATAAAATGCAGTGTCCACTTATCAAATAGCCACGACTAGCCAGAGAGTAAATTTCATTATTCTTCTTTAATAATTTTTTTCCAAATCAGGAAATTGTTAAAAATCTCTCAACAGACATACAAAGTGCTTGGGACGTTAAAAGAAGCGGTGCACAATGGTGGTTTCAGGAGGAAAGCTATAAAAAGAATAGTACATTAAGTGCCTGGGGGGGGGGGGGGAACTTAAAGAGATCAGAGAGAATGATGTGAAAAGTGGAGATTCTGGAGAAGGATGTAAGCTTGACTCAAAAGTACTTCAGTCACAGGAAATTGGTGCTTATCTTTGTTAGGATTAATTTGTTTAATAAATGAGAATGATGAGAGGAAAGCCGCATTTAAACCACAAACAAACAACACTGATTCTGACCGGGTGCCCCAGCTCCTCACCCTCAGTTGGGCTTAATACCTGGAAAATTCACACATCTATTTGCACACTTGCTTTTGCTCGTAAAATGGAATAAGCGCAAAAATACATTCTAGATCTCGAATACTTTTTTTTCTATAAAAAGGCAACCTGCAAGAGTACATGTATTTTGATGCATGAGCAAAGTCATTCTATCTGGCAAAAATTTGGGGGGAATTATATTTTATTTATAGTCAAGCTATAAGCTAGTCTATTTTTCCCCATAACATAGTGATGTCACTTTATAATACGGTTTACCTGACTTCAAACTAACTAACTAGATATCGTTCTGCCATGTATTGTTTATTTTCACTATTCATTCGGCATCTCTTTTTAATTATTATGGGTAATTGTTGGGATGATAATCATGGTGCATTGCAACTTTTGGAGCCTCATACAAGCAGTTAGCCACAGTCTGAACATCATAAAAACCTACAAAGTTTTGTTGGCGAGAAAGATGGGGACAAGAATGCTGTACGACCACTAATGGGGCCTCCTACTTGAGGCCATTACTTGATAGAAGAAAAAAAACAAAACACACACACACGCGTGCGTGCGGAATGCACATGAGGGAAAAAATGCAAAACACAAGTTCCACCGCCACACATGAAAGCCTGGCCCCCCATGTACGAAGAAGCATAGTTTCTGCTTTAGTTTTCTTGTCACTAGTGTTTTTCTTTGCAGTTTTTTGGGCTGTGGTAAAATGTTCCAGCTTGGACCAGCACCAAAGTATTGTTTACCGTCATCCTTAACAATGCTGCAGGTCACAGGAGTTCATGGACTCCAGTGAAAATAGAACAAGTGGAAATGCACTGGCAAAAAGTGTGAATATTTAACAAAAAGACTGCCCATGCATGTCATCCGTGCTCTGGCATAGAATCACACAGGCTTTTCAATGACTAAAGCAGTAAAAAAAGTTTTGTTCCAAAAGTGGAAAAACCTGCTTCAACATGTCACATCTCATTCAAAGTAGACATTTTCAGGTTTATTTAAGTCAATGTCATTTTCACACACACAAAGCTCCACCTTAATCTGCTGTAAGCAGGCGGGAGGATAAATGATAGCTCAAAAGCTTGGGAGTCGAAGAAAGGAGATAAGCAGTAAAATCTATGTCATGTCGGAGATTAGACTGAATGAAAAGTGGAGAACTGAAACAAAGCCGGTTCCAATCTACCAGCATCTTGTGAAGCACGTGACAAAGGTACTGTATTCAGTAAAGCAGTCACAGAGCTGAATAGATCCACATGGTGCAGGGTGTGGAAATTATATTTCAACTTTTGATGGGGGAGGCGGGTGTTGTGCAGCCTCGTGTTTCTGTCTGAGAGGACATCCCGCTGCCTTCCTTCCCTCCTATTATTTTCTGGATTTCTCACCATTTCACGCCACAATCCTGAAGCTGGAGGGGCTACACCGGCTGTGATGACTAACACAGCTATTCTGTGTCAGACACGTATGCAACAGCAGCATGTGACAGCAATGCCGAAGGATGTGAGTAAACAAAAAAAAAGAACAAAAACGACTTCCTGAGTGTTCAGAGAAGTTAGCACTATCCAGGAAATCTCCAAGATGAAGCGGTACTTATGGCATGCTTAAATGAGACATTTATGGTTCCACAAAATTCTTAACTCATAGGATTTTACCGTGAATTGGTGCGTGAATCACTAACAGGAAAAGGAGCAAGCCACATAGTTGACCTCCGTGTTGTCTGGACAGCATGAAATCTGATTACGGGAGATGTTTACCTGGCTGCACTGGAAATCCGAGAGAAACAGATATCCGAACATGGGAATGATACCCAGTGCAGATTCCCAGTGGCCGGGTTACGTAAGGCAGTCCATCAAGGCCAGTGAGGCAGACGGGGCCATGTTCTCACAGCAAAAGACTAATTTATGATGTAAATAATGTAAAACGGTACTGAAGTCATTTATTTGCTATAAAAGATATTCAAAGAGGGGGGACCAAAGTTATCTGACGAGCTGCTCCAGCCTTGAGGCTCCAGGAGGGGCAGCGGGTACAAACTTAGCTGGCAGGCGCTGCACTTCTTCAGCAGTCTGCTATTCAGACGGCAAAGTGCCTCGTACTCTTTCAGCAACATCTGTGGCTAACTTGTGTTCCTGCACATCAGACTGTCGTGCTCTACCATCATGTGGAACTTATGGACTCCATGCCGCTGCGTGCTGCTTCCCAAGAAACTCCCGCCCAAATTCCCTCTCAATCCGAGCGTGTTTCTGAGCACCATCATGAGGCCCTCGGCCATGAGAGAGCAGAGCGCAAAGGGCTCATAATCCTATCTGACAGGAAATGGTTGGGATGCCAGGACACATCCACAGCAGGGCTCATTCCCCCACATGGCTTGCGCAATGTTGGCTTCGAAGAAGCTGTAGCACTGACCTGTGTGTGTGTGTGTGCACACGCACCCACACAAACAAATAAGTGTGCAATTAGCTCAAATACCTTAATGGGGGGTCATTACTGTGCATGATTCATGACACAGAAATGCCATAGATAAGCATAACAACAGTTGTTTAAACAGGAAATGCTGTCACTGTAAATGTTTTCTGGCTGTACCAACTCACTCCAAAGAACGTATCGACATTCTGGAACTGTAAAGAGGCAAATATGCGAGGAAAATCATTTGACCTATTGTACATTTTTGATTTGATTTTCTCTACCTGTACCAAAAAACTGCTTTAAAAAGACAGTTGAATGATAAGTTCTCCATACGATTCTCCTTATGAGGAGTGTGTCACATACGGCTGCCAGAGACCCTAATGAGGCACCATGCTGTCATTGCTAACAAAAAGCAAGCAACATTTTTTACAGAAGAAGTCACTTTAGCTTTGGAAGGAATGGATGAAAACCCGCCCATGCAAAATGCTGGCAGCGGAGAACTCACCGCAGTGTCATTTTGGGGTTCCTCTGTGGCTGGGTGTTCAAAGAAGGGCAGAGTGCGGAATATGAAAGTAATTATTGGCCTGGCAATTTACTATTTATATTCCTTTCCGTTCAAATCCCGCCCTCACAAATGGACCTGAGACCAAGAAAAGAGCAAGGAACCTAAATCTAAAAAAATCCTAAGGTTTTAGAAAAGTAAAAAACAACTGCCTTATCCCATGGTGCAGTTGACAGAACTACATTCCATGTCAAATCTCTTCTCTATGGGTAAAATAATTATCCCCCTCCCACCCTCTGTTTTTTCTGAAGAATGCCATTTTTAATTAGCATCAAATGGTTATATATAAAATGCAGAATAGTGTAATCCATTTGCACTGCAGAGCTGCGACAAGCTCTTCATTAGTATTCGGAAAAAAAGATAATTCAAAATAGACAATGGTATTCAGCATTACCTCATGGTGTGTGTGCTGCAGTAGTCAAGACACACAAAACATCAGTCTTTTTCCAGATGTGCTTTTACCAAGATGGTTCCTTCACAAAAATGTCAAATTCTAAATAAAAATGGTTGGTCATGTTGCTTCATTGCTTCTTAATTCAAGTCAAAGTTACAATTTCCCCCTCTTACAACATCATCTTGTGTAGTTCGCATTACATACTGAAGCAATGAGAAAGGCTTTATAAACCATTTGGTGCCTTTGACCAAGAGATGGTGGGACTTACTCAATATCATGTTAGAGATTCATGGCATGGAAAAAACTTTGATTAAGAGACTTAAGTGATTAACACACAACA
>CAESWR010000877.1:244772-262103 GCA_903171835.1 Mullus surmuletus
AATGATCTTGAGTCTTAACAGTAAATGACAATGATGTTGGCAGGTAGACGAGCTGTAATTTAAAATTACATTCATAATAATTTTCAGATTCATGGATGACTATGGTATTAAGACCAGTCCAAAAAAACCCAACAACAATAGGACATTTTTTGAGAAATGACATCATGACATTTGAAAATAAAATTTTCAAAGTAAGTGTCCAGCGGGTGATTGTTTATATAACCATACAGTGTTCTGACCTGACAAAATCAAACTTTTAGAGGTGTGAGTAGCTTTGGGGGTGCTTTACAGTTTGGATGAGGACACAAGTGGAATGTGTGTTTGAATGTTTTTCTGGAATGCGAATTACCTGGAGTGCGCAATTCATCATCCGAATGATGTAGTCAAACTGTTGGTGGTCCAGTATAGCTCGGTTTTGCTGGACATGAAGACTCAGCTCCTCAGTCAGACACTGGCGAGCTGCCTTGCCTTTTAGGGCGCGCAGTGCAGCTGGCAGAGTCTGTCAATAAAAGCGAGAAATTGCACAGAGGGGATTTTAAGAAAAATAAATGATTCATTTAATTGAACGGCCTGACACTTCAGCAATAAAAAAAAAAAGTCAGCAGCTTCTTGAGGTTAATGTGCCACAAATATTTGCATGTCAAGGCTTTCAACGATTAGCAAATTTAACATTATAATTATTCCACATTCTTAGATGAAATGTATTCAGGCACCATGTATGAATGCATAACACAGGGCCATTATAATTTAAAAGTAATTTGTCATTTTTTACTATTCACTTATTATGCGCAACCCTCACAACACTTTTTGAGATGACTACCTGCTGCACAGTCATAATTACCATCAATAATGTTTATGTAAGCCATTTGGCAGTGCAGGATCTACAGACTCAGGGAGTTCAGAGGATGAATGTTATGGATTCCTACATTTACAGAGAGATTCGAGCATCAATTATATAACTAAAATATGAAGCTAGTGGGATACGTAAACTAACTGGCCAGCATCCCATTTCAAACACACTGGATACATTTTGGGCACTTATAACATTGTGTAGTGTACAAGGGGGTCCAATGAAAAAGATGTGAGCAGATCTCCTAATTAAAGTGTAGCTGATTTAAAATGCAGGAATTAAGAAGTGTGACTGACTAACAAAAATGTTAAATTATTACCCAGTGAGTTGGTTGTTTGATAATCGATTAAATGTAATTCTGGCTGTGTGCATGCTGGACAGTACTGGGATGCAAGTGCGGAGAGATGTGCAATTCGGGTATTGCCTGCTGCAGTACTGTAACACGACGGGCATGTGTCTATAGCTGTAGGTGAATTTGCTCCTTCAATGAAGACGTTGTGCATCACCTTTTCAGTTTCCAGAGTCTTGTTGTCAAAGATGAAAGAAATGCAGCTCCTCACCACCTCTAGCCTGCGAGCACTATTAAATACGGAGCCACTCTTACCCATAATGGACACTGGACAACACAGAAGCATATGATTAGATGAGAGCTCAGCATACAAGGAAGTATTTACCCCCCCACCCCCTCCCGGAATTCTCTATGAATACAGCCATGAATTCAGGATTTAGTAGTGACTTTCCTCAAGAAAAATTATTTTTAAAACGACCATGAAAGCACACAAAACAGTTTCTTACCAACAGGTGGTCCAGCAGGTACAACACACTTCCTCTCAGGTCGTGTAGATTGAGGCGCATTGATGTGCTTTGCCACACCCTCCTGCAGCTGCTTTTCCACCTTGTCATCCTCCAGTAAGGGGAAGGGTACCTGGTGCACCCGCAGGTGGGATCCCTCCGATGGTCGAGGCACTTTCTGGAATGCCATATGGGGGTTTGGGTTCTCCTACAGAGCACATCCATCGAGCAGAGGTGTGTGTTAAAGTGAGATGACACAGGCAAACAGCTGATTTCTTACAATCAGAAAAATAGTTTTCTATTACATGGACTTGGTCTTCAAATAGGACAGGATGTGATTGAATATATGTATGTTGCCATACATTCCAAGAAAATAAATCCCAAGGTTGCATTCAGTCAGATTAAAAGTTTCTGTTTCTTTGATTTATAGCGAAACGATACAGATATCCATTTTTTATCACTCCATAAATCCAAAAATACCAAAAAGCCATAAAAAAATATTTTTTCTCTGCGTGTTTAGGGAGAGTTGTTATTGCTATCTGGCTTTGAAAGATATATGATCAAATCCCTCTGGAAAGTTTAGGAAATTCTCTCTGATGACGAAGAGGAGATTTCAGGCTCAGAATGTGAGTAGAAGTCTTTTCTAAGAAGCACAACTGACTAAAGAAAAGTAAAGTACAATGACCCAAAAGAGTTTGACCAAAGTATTTCTTTACACTCTAAAAGCCAGATGAACAGCAGTTTTGGTGAAACAAAGCATCTACATGTGCATTTTCCTGAAAGAACATGTTATGGGAGCAACACAAGTACAGAAATAAGACTTTCACAATGTGTGCAGACAAGAAACTTACATTTTTGTATAGCTGCTCTGAGAGTTCTCTGATGTGCTTTTGCAGCTTTGCAGGGGTGACCTCTTCTTCCCTAAAGCTTTCAATGTCTAAGGCCACCAGCTAAAGAACACAGAGCAAAAGAAGTGTGATAGAGAAAGAGATCAGGCAGAAAGCATCCAAAGGTTTTACTGGTGGGCAACACTCTGACAGCGGCCTTATCATACTGTCTGGCCATCAACCAGATGTGGCCAGCCCACGGCAAAAGCAGCCCCCATGTTATTTCACTGTAACAGGATGCTGTTGTAAATAGTTTGCAAAATATACAAGTGCTGAAGCGCTTAAAAATTTACCTCATCAAAGAGATCGCAGGCTCTGTAAGGCGGACCTCTCTCTGAGACAAAGCCAGCGAAGGCCATGCCATCCAAAACCTTGGTCAGGAAATCATTCTCAATGAGGCCTCGCTGGCCCAGAAAGGCAGTCTGGAGAATGTCATAATTACAACAGTTAGAATACAGCACAGATGTAAGTAATGTAATATTGTTCATATGGATACATCGTAGCTAATTTGTTATGACAGCTATTTTTAGATTTGGATTATGAAACCCTCAAATATGCAGGCATCTTTTAATGTTGAAATCAAAGATAAGTTCTTAAGCAAGCATAAAAGGGGAAATAAATCTAGTTATAAATGACTACATGCAAATTAATTCAATTTACTCTACGCATAATTATTTGGGCTTGTGGAAAGCCATCCCCACTGTGATTCCAGGCAAATAAGCTGAGTGTTTGTTAGTAATAGAATCCATGTGGGGTACTTTGAGGATGATGTGCTGAGGGGTTACCACGGAGACACCACAGACACGAACAAACAAAAAACCCTGGCGCAAAACAATGTAAAGCTAATAAGTTTCATATGGCTCATTTGCCCAAGGTTAGAGGCCTGTGTCCGCGGCTTGCGAAAACAAATTGACAGTGTCACGTAAACAGTTTTCTTGAAGCAATGTGCATGCGCATACACACTCCAGTGCACGCACTGACAGGTTTATCTGTTTGCATGTAATTCCACCCTTGATGCTGGCTAAAACATTCCCAGCAGATTAAAGAAACAATGTGTTTGCTGACTGAGTGGCCCTGGAAAACTAAAGCTTCCGACGATTTTGAATGCAGCACGAGGATTTTTCATTGTGTCGTTATTTTACCTTGTGAAAGTGAATAACAGGTTCGGAATGGATGCGGATGAGCTGCAGGCAAGACCTGTAGCCCTGGAAGAGTTGTGCAAAAAGCCTGAGAAAGACGGCCCTCACCTCCTTGTCCTGGAACACACATACAGCTCATCAAAAAGCTATGTCACAAACGCAACCTGATAAAGTTAATTATGCAACCGGAGATGTTCTTACTATTTAGGGCAATGGATT
This sequence comes from Mullus surmuletus, assembly GCA_903171835.1. Lineage (NCBI taxonomy): Eukaryota > Metazoa > Chordata > Actinopteri > Syngnathiformes > Mullidae > Mullus > Mullus surmuletus. The sequence continues at coordinate 248,660 of CAESWR010000877.1, forward strand.
ACAGTATGTTACTGCCCATACTCCAAAGCAAAACATTCTTTGGAGGATAAGAGACCGTTTTTTTAGTTGAACGCAACCATGCCCTCCTCACGTGGGAACAGGAAGACATCACTCCTTACCAAGAGATGCACAGAGGAGGCATGTGATCACGATGTTGACTTACCAACAACTTGAGGTTGGAGGGTGCAGTGCGAGGCGGAGGGAAAGCGTTGTCTGCTATCTCAAGATCAGGGTGCAGAACCTAAGAGAAAAAGTTAATCTCAAGATGACTTATTCTTTTTTGTATGGCAGACCCACAAATGCGCAGGAATTCTGCCGTTAAATAAGTGCGTATTCCTTGTGCATGTAATCAGATAATATAGTGTAACACAGATCACAAGATTTAGCAGAGAAAGTGTATCAGGTCTGACAGAGGTCAATAAGTTTGTTTGAGCAGAGGTCAAACATCTCCAAGTGCTTTTTGTTCACATGCAAACAAACACAGATGCGAAGAAAGATCATGTTGGTCTTTTCGCGGCTTTGTGATTTAATTTAGCTTCTCATTACATCCTCTCCGCTATCGTCTCATTCCTCCAACATGTCTGTGTGTCTCAAAATACGTGCATGTTCATATTTGTGGAAATGAGGAGACTTTGGTCACTCCTCAAATATGTCTTGATGGTATAAATGATGAATATCAATAAAAAGTAGTTGATTATATATGATGTTTTAAAAAAAACTTGCCATTGTGTTTAGTTTTAAGTCCCATGCATTAGTCATTGTTTATATATTTTCAATAAAAAAAAAGTACACTAGTACACTATGCCATTGGAATTGCTCTCAAGGATACTTGTGTTTTTTCGTACCAGGGAAAGGGCAGCCTGTGTTTGATGCAACAGAGGTTCAGGGAGCAGAGACAAGTGAATGCACTCTGGGATTTTTATTGTTCCGCCATCCAGGTCTGCAATAATAACATCCAACTGGTGGAAAGACATAAAACACAGATGCGTCAGGTGGTTGGAGGGGGGATGCATGCATGATGACTTTCAGCCGAAACCAACTAAATAAACATCTCTTGAGAGGGTGGATTACTTTATCTTCATGACTAAAAACATCCTGAAACCAAAGCTCTTGTGAAATTATTCTACAAACTCTATGAAATAAAAACCAAAAAACATATATTTTAAATTTCCAGTATTTGTGCATAGTTGTCAGGTCAGGAGTTAATGTGTTAATGCAATAAAGAAATTTCAAGATGCAAGGAACACATCTGTACCCACCAGATCCTGGATTTCAGTCTGAAACATGGAGTGAACCCCGATGATGAAAGGCGTGGGGGAGCTCAGCACTTCCAACAGCCGTGAAGGTAAAATAGGGATATACGGATAACTAAACATAGACATAAAATATGTAGAGTAAGATAAGGAAGACATATTAAGGAGAACTGTGTGACAATTGTGTGGTTGGGGGGCCTAAAAATGAAGTGGATGCGCATGAAATTGAAAGTCTATTGCGTAAAAATAAATGAAAAAAGACAGTTGAGAAAGAAACTGCACTTGGCAATCACATGACATTTGTAAATTTTGTAACAACAGCCTTTACAAGACAATGGAAACCTCACGTTCTGAACCAGAAGCTCAACCGAGTACAGTGGGCAAACTTAAATAGTGTTGACCCGATACTGAATAGATGTAGTGTAAAAGTATTTATGTAAGCCAAGTTCCACTGAAACTCAGGCTTTGGAACACAAAATATTCAAAAGACTCATCTCAGTCTTTTTTCTGGATACTTACTGAACACATGTTGACAGAAAAAAAAACATTTTTAAAAAGTAAATATGAGAGGGTTATCTTTTTAATTAAGTATAAGATGTTTGGCCAATCAAAGCATACAGGACTACAAGTTGTATGAAAATGGATACTGAATAAGAAATTATAGGTATTTCAAAATGTGAAATTTGGAAAAATATTGTGAGAATTTAAAAATGAGTAAATCCTAACTTCCCTCTAAAATATATTTCACAAAACGGACGGTGATGCATGCAATTGCTGTAACAGGAAGGAAATGAACCATTTTACAAGTAAAACTCCCTTTGAGGAAGAGTCTATTCTCAGAATGTGGTGAGGGAAAGTCATGACACAGAACGATACATTTTTGGGATTTAAAGTTTAAGTTACCTGTATTTAAGTGGAAACATGAGCGCTTCCAGTGCCCGGCACGCCTCCCCAAGCCTCTGGTAACTTGTGGAGTGGAACAAAACTTTGTGCTCCGTCAGAACGGCACAAAACAGGCTAAGGACGTTCTGGATTCCTGCATTGAAGAAAGAAAAAAAGAAAAGAAAATTAATGAGGCATTTGTTGGAAAGTGAGTGCTGCATTGTTCCAGATCATTCATCAGACATTCATTGCTGTTTGTGGGGGATTTGAGACCTCAAACGCTGATTACGACAAACAGCATTCATATGGGAATCAATTCCTGATATTCTGAAATTAAGTTCCATCACTTTGGCAGTGCTGAGCAGTTACTAAATCATTATATGGAAGGTCAAACTGCTACAAATGTTAATATGGAACAATTAACAAAAGCTGTCTCCAGATTCTGTGGATTACAATATTAATTGCCAAATTGAAATAAAATAAGTGAGTGGGCAGCACATAGCCAATGGATGGTCCGGCTGTAATGGTAGTCACTCCTGAGGTATTAGGCTGCTAATCATTAAGTAGTATGTCCTCAAGCCAACCCTGTTTTATCGTCTATTTAACACTAAAGGGGACCTCATTTACAAACCTTTACTTAGATCATGCACCATGCAAATAAATGACAGCTGATACAAGACTTGAAGCACGAACAGCTGCTATGGCCACTTGAGAGATGCAAGTTTAATGATGTGTGTCCACACCACACTGCATATGCTGTATTTCCTATAGCGAGACCACTTTCAGCGCAGCTTTTTCTTCGCTGTGATGTTCAAATGCAAGGTAGGTTGACACTTTACCTAAAACATTAACAGCCAAGGAGAAACTGATTTTCCCCATTGATCTGAAAAGATGCAAATTAACAAGTTGCACCATTGTTTATCTTTTGACACTCTGGCTCTAACTATACTGTTGAGCGCTGTCCAGCTCCATAGAGTAGGCAGTCTACTGACTGAAGGAATCATTTTGGATAACACATCTAACTGATAACTCTCTGAAAGATGAACACACACAATACTGAGTTGTATGTAAATCTGAGCCTTGAAATTCATGCTGTATAATACATTTATACACACACACACACACACATATATATATAACTACATATTTCTGGTATTTTGGTGTCGCTGAACGTTGCTATTTTAAGCCATGCAACCTGCTGGTTCATGCTGACATTGCATAAACAGATAACATTTCCACCATCAAATGGGACAGCTTATATTAAACACTGAATGGGAACCTAAAGGAATACTCCTCACAGAAATGCGAAGGAAATTAAAAACTCTCGTACCGTATAAATAGCATTTCAAATACCAATGTGACAATCAGGAAGAATTCTAAGTTTACAGTTCCTGTTATTGTTTCCTATCAAGGAGCTGACAGACTAATTCATCACACATTGAAGTGATAAAGGGAGAGGAATACTGGCAGACATGCGCGCGCCACTGGGGGCGCTGGGTCTGGATGTTTGGCTGCCTGAGCCGAGCGCTTCACCGACAAACAGGAAACCGAGGCCCTTGACAACCCTTGACGTAAAAAAAAAAAAACATGAAGATGAACAAGCTTATGGAAAGCCAAGTGAGTTTTTATGCGATATCCTTTTTTATTGCATGTCAAAAACACACACTAGTTTACTAGTGCGCAGAAAAAACTTTGACATGTTAACTAGTCAATCATGAAATAATGGCTCTGGTTAACGAGTGCAGAAATTGCATGATACTAGTTCACTAGTGAAGGCCAACATGCGATTTCTGCACTAGTTAACCAGAGACCTTAATTCATGATTGACTGGTTAACATGTCAGAGTTTTTGCTTCTCACTAGTACACTAGTGTGTGTTTTTGACATGTGATATCAAGGATATCGAATGTATACTCACTTGGCTTTCCATACAAGCCTCTCCGACCAAGATGGCTTTCATTTTGTTTACGCACAGCAGGTCCCAATGCCATGAAACACCATTTTGTGGTCTTATTATGGGGCCTTTTTCTAATAAAAGATAAAAGGCTAAATCCATAAACCCGTATTGTGTCACAACACTAGCGAGGCAAGTTTCATAACCATACTCAGGTGTGTTATCTTGTGAAAAACACATTTCCGAGCCTTAAATAATAAGTGACAGCAACCGTCCCGGTCAACAAAGGAGACAAAGGCAACAAACAACAAATAGCAAGGCTGTTGATGGCCAGTTTTTATCTCAGCCCGGGGGGGGGGGGGGGTACTTCCTGTGCAGTGTGACATGTTTAACACACATTCCTCTCTGATGACTCTGGTGACCTGTGCACACGAAGCAACGTGCGGCCGACCTGCCAGCCTGCGTGTTGCTCCCTGCCGCTCCTTATATGAGCATAAGGAAGATGTAATGAGTGGAAACAATACACTTGTTGTCCCTGCCTGCACATGATTACCTGCCTCGCCGGCAGTCCGCCGTGCACGATGAGGAGCCATTAACGCCGGCGGCCACTTTCACTCACACAACACCCTGAGTGTCTTTGGTCTAGTTACACAATCCACTGGAAATATCAGATGAAAAGTCAATCACAGGTGGATTAAGGACTCAGCCAGATATAAACACTCTGTCACCGGTTGCTACAACAGCAGAGGCGCTGACGAGAGATAAATGTGCACTATTGTCCTTGCTTGATCCATTTAATGTCAGCTCACGGAAGAACATCGTGCTGTCGAAGGAATTGTTCATTTCTTCCTTGCTCTGGTGAAAGGATCGACCACTCCAAAGTTGGCATCATTAGGTGGAGACAAATCTTATTAGAGAAAAAGGAAAGGGACGGCTCATTTGCCCAGGAGGAGAACCCTCCCTTCAGAATATTTACTGCTCTTGATTTCACGCTTCTCATTTTATTTGTTAAATCAGTGCAAAAACAGGAGAGGTTTGAAGGTGAGCTGGATGTATAAGAAAATATCACATGAGTTCTGTCATGCTGAATATACACACATTAAGTTCCAATGGTTTTCGGAATTTTTTTCCAGTCGTGCAATCAATGTACGATTTCTTTGGTGGGGGGCAATCTTTACTGTACCTCCAATTTATTGAGATTGTTACCTTTGTGATACGTTTGAAGAAAATGACCATAGAATTAGAAAAAAGAATAATATAATTTAGAGAGCCAAACCACATTTCTAATCATCAATTTTGTATTTTCAAAAGCCAAATCGATAATGGTCAGGTTTACAAGAAGCTCCTGGAGGACCATTTGGGGACCCTGCTATGCACTTTCACAATACCTGGATTGGGGGGAGGGGGGCAAGATAATAATTTCACAGTGAAGTCAATGACGCAAATTGGTTTGAAGAAAAACCACACAATGTTCAGTGTTGTTAAATGAAAGCAGACGTATTAAGAATGAACGGCCTTTAGCTATTCTGCCAAACATTTGTTTTGTGTATGAAGAAAGGGTGAAAACGCATGACTTCCACATGACCCTGACCATGTGTAATGGTGTGTATATAACACTTTCTAAACTGGTTGTTCAACTCCATGTATGAGTCATTGCAAATCATGCTTCTTCAACAAGGCACGTATTTCACGTACAAATTTTTTTTCTATACGCATTAAGATGTTATATTCAAAACAAATGGTTCTTCAGTGCTTTGAGACAGGAAAAAATACAGCATTCGGCAAAATGTCCTGAAATGAATATTCCTATTGTGCAAAAGCGACAGCCTGCAGCAGGAACTTTTTCCGTCATACAGTAATTTCTGAGTCTGGGTCATTCAAACTAATAACACAAGAGCATGACCAGGCAGAGGTGCAGTATCAAATGAGTAACCATTCATATTCTGAGTCATAAATCTGGTCCTCCTCCTGCTTAAAAGGTTACTAGTTAGCAGTTAGAAATGCGACTGGACTCACCCAGTTGCTGGAACAGCAGAGCAACACTCTTGGATGTGACAGGCAATGTATCATTCAGAGGCGTCTGGATGAGCTGCCGGTCTCCTGCTCCGAGGCTAAACAGCTTCTGGAAAAAAAAGAAGGAAAAAAACGGTCAGAAAAAAGGTCTACAACTATCAATTCTACAGGGCAATGCATTGGACAGTCACCCATTGAGATGTATGTCCTGTGGTTAAATTCATGCAATTGTCCAGCAATAATAATCTAAATATAAAAAACACTCAAAGATATTTCCAGTCGATCAGTAATGTTTATTAGTTGCGTCTGCAACAGTTGTGCTTTTTGGTAACATTTCTGATGTAAAAAATGTATTTTAAGTAGGCGCTATTGTGCAGATTATACAGACCTAGAACCTTTCTGGGGGAAAATAATAAAATTCAAGGACTGAAGAGAGTACAATCTAAATATTTGGACTGTGGTGGATTTGACAAGTTGTCCAAACCCTGGTATACAATCATAGGTGGCAGGGAACTGGACAGTGGCTGTCTCCCAAACTGTAGGTGACGACTGCAGTCCACTTAAAAAAAAACTAAAACAAAGCTCTTCATTCATACAATTCCTAACATACCTGTGTGTTAAACTAGGTGATATTTTGACAAATGTGTCTGTTCCAGTGCTCAAGTTTGTCCTAAAAGCAGACCAGAGGATTGGTATGGCCTTTGTGCTGGGCAAGAGTGAGCATAACCAAAGTCCTACCTCTCTCAGCAAATAACCAATTGTTTAAGAAAAAAAACTGATTTTTTAACCTTTTGAAGAGGTCAGTTTTCCACAGTGACAAAAATGTACAGTTGTTTTCCAGTATGATAACCTATAGTGTATGGCTTAGCTGGCTGCTACTGTAGATTCATCTTGTGACATTTTGTCCTTGGAATTTATTCCTTGGTGTAGCTATGAGCACATTTTACTGGCTTGGCTCGCCTTTGCCTACTCTAGGTGGAGGTATTTTTGCTCAGGGTTAAGACTTTGGAAAGAACAAGAAAAGAGGAATTTGATGCTTTGTTTGTGGCTGGACATTAATTTCTATATATGACGTTGAAGCTGCACCACTGAGTATTTACCATCACATCCTCAACGGTATAGTGTGATTTAGCCCATTCCTCCATTTCTTTGTGTGAATGATTTTTTAGAATCAATCCAACATTGATCACAAATGTTATAAGTGGCTGCAATATAATCCAGATTGATAACTGTCTTTGTTCATCCATGTATGGTGATCACTCTTGCCATACAGAAGCATCGTTATAGAGATATACCTTTTTCTTTGAAACTGGCTTTTGCTCTGTTAAAGTAGCTCATTGGATGTATTGAAGGATTGCCTTTGCTTGATGCTTTTTAACGGGCCATTCTTTTATGCGTACAGACATAAAGATATTTCTAGCATGATCTCTTCTTCCGTATCGCTGCAGCAGCAAAAGTCAGCGGATTAGATTGTATGCAGCAAAAGGCCACCCTAACTTAAGGGAGCACATTCAAACTTAACTGCTTAAAATGCACATCTTTGCAAAACAGAATGTAGCACAATTATCTGTGTGGAGTATCACATAAAAGGTGACCCCCGGTGATTATCTTTTAAATAATTTCTACTTATAATATGTAAATAGCATTAAGACATATTTGTTTTCTTTTTTACAACAATCACCCTTCTCCCTTGTCTACACTCTTGATTCTATCGAATAATGCTTCATTGGGGGTTCACGTGTTAAGTGTGTTTTCACTGAGTGTAGACATACCTGGGATCCACCAGTGACAGGAACCTGGAATATGAAGAGATTGGCCACCAAACCATCCAAAGGGAAATTCAGGCTGTCAATGTGCACTGTGTAGATCAGACCCAAACAACCCTGGTGGGAAGAAGAGTGAATCAGTCTTTTAATGTGTAAAAACATATTCCTCAGATCTCCACTGGTCATCTGGCCTCAAACGAATGTTAATCATATAAGGGGCATCAGTTTCAAGTGGTCACCACTAATCAGAAAAATGTTTGTCAAAGTCTGATTATGGTTGCTGGTATCCATCAGTTTCACAGTTTAATTACATTGTTGTAAATACTCTATTACTATGTATTCTATTAGCATGCACTCTCCAGAACTTTGTGGAGTGTTTTACTGAATTTGCAGGGTTCATGATCAGCGTTTGTGATGAAGGATAAGGACACCTTATAGTTCTGTGTTTTACTTGCTATGCTGAGGTGTGTGTTTAAACCTAACTCAGCAGGACAAAGCAGACTACCATTAACTAAAAATAAAAATTAAAGCACACATTTCATGGGGGGGGGGGTAAAGTATTCCCTCTGAACATGATAGAGAAATGTTTTTTAATCAAAATTTAATAATATGGTATTACCCTGAATATTTCGGGATAATCCAGCCTGGAGACGAGGATGAGACTTTTTGGTGCAAATACTTGAGCTGGTTGGATCAGGCCATCCTCCTCTGCCTCTTCATCTTCATCTGCCTCAATGCTCTTTGAACCCTGGAGACATTAAAAAAGAAGCAATTGCAATTGAGGAGTTCAACAAAGTACCATGGACTAAAAAGCTGCTGAGCTCCCGCATTAAAGCACAAATTCACAGTGAATTTTAATCACCTCCCATCAAACAACATGTCCTGAGAATAAGAAGGTGTGATTCGATTTTATGTAAAAGAAATAGGTGCATTGACTTGGACAACAGGCAATGAGGAAATAGCAGACAAAGGTGACACATAAAAGAAAAACCAACAACATAACTATTTAATGCGAGGAGGCTCAACCATGTTTTTGAACTAAAAGACATTTGTTCCTCACCCCCTGGACCTCTATTTCTTTGAGTGACATGACCCCCCACTTCCCTTGCTTTCCCCCGACACCATCTTAGATGGTGCAATGCCAAATGTTCAGGAAGCAAAAGAGTGGCAGAATATTCAGGCTTGTTTATACCTCTGCATTCCCTCAACTTGACACAGTCATGTGTTCAAAGTTTTTTGTTGGGGATTGAATGCCCCAAAAAAATATACTGCAAGTGGAACGCCAAGGCAGCGGATTTTTGATGGATGTAAGGACTTGTTAACTCATTTTCATATTAGATTCTGAAAGAGATGCTGACACACTATCATATCCAATTCTCTCTTGATGTACTGTGTTTTAACATTTATCAAATGAGAATGTAAAGATTAGCCCCTGTATCCTCACATCACATAGGATCCTCTAAAATCCTCTGTATAGGATCCTCTGAAATCCTCTCTTCTATCACGATGGTCACTATCACAACTGTCAATCAAGTTTGTTCGAATTCAGCCATGTAGTTTTTGCGTAATCCTATCATCGAGAGTCAGAGGTCAGGGTTAGAAAAAAACAAAGTCATAGATTTGGCTCATAAAAAATGTTAAAAGTCCTCCATCTCTTGGGAGGAGATGCATATTTATGAAAGTTTGGCTGTTAATTATCTCATTTCCCAATCTGTCCCCACTGACCAATGACTTATTCCACTGGAGCCACTAGCGGAAGACGACTGATTTTCTAAAATTATGACGATAATAAAAAACCTTACCCACCGCAAGACAAAGATCACGTGATTGGATTTCCTTAGAGAAGAGTTTAGGAGATTAATGTCGCTTAGAGTCACATACCAACACTGTAAATACAAAACATCTGAGACACCAGTGGAGAAGCTAAAAAGACTAACAACTGCATAATGTTAGTAATTATCTTAATTAGCAATATATTATATCATTCCCTGTTTATCATAATAGCAATATTCCTTATGATAATCACTAAACTTTATGAACCACTTATAAGCTGTTGAATTTATCGAAAATTGCACACATACTTTGTGTGCACAGCTATATCCATAACCTCTTACTGTAAGCAAGAAATCTTTGCCTTGTTAAGCATTTTATGCTTCTAAAATTAGAAAAAAAACAGAGACCGGCGAGGACCTGAGAAACCAAAATAATTGCAGGAAGGAAATGGCTTGATGTTTATTCATGAAGACTATACAGACCGATGTCAAATCATTTTTGTCATGATTGAACATGTTCTACCTGTCTTCTCAAACTCACAATAAGCTTGGCTTACATGCAAAAGTTTCAATCTGGTTCTGATCTTCTTTTATTGTGGCTTGTCTATCAGGACTAACAGACACCGGCGTCTCAGTGCTCATTCCTAAAGAAAGCTCTTATCGCTATCTGGTATATTTCTCCAGACAGTGAAAACATGCCATAAGTGCTTCAGTATCCCGGGACCAAGGAGTATGGGATCAAAATATCCCCTTCAGATGGGGCTTACATTTCACCATTATTCTTAGGATTTGGTTAAATTATTAGACAAAATACATTCCTCTGCCGCCTGTCTGGGCCCTCTCTGGAATCCAATTGGGCAGATAAGGATATCAGTTTAGACAGTAGAGATTATTCAAACACCTTCAAGTTTCAAGAAGATCTTCAGTGCCATATGCAGCACTCGGGAATGTGTTTGTTTTAACGGGGTATGATGTTTCTCTGGGGCCAAATTTAGCCAAATTTCATTATTAAAGTGAGGCAGAAAAAAGAAAAGGTGGTGGTAATAGAATCTATTGAACTCAATATTTCAAGGTTATTTATTAAGTTCTTAATAATGGAGCTGTATTTAAGGTTTTGGGCAGCTCTTAGCTGAAATTGGTCTTAGGCTGATTTTTGAAAGTTGAAAGGGTGGTGACACGCAATTTCAAAGAAAAAACACCCAAGTTCTGTACTTCTTTCATGCAATTAAGAAAATGTGTGATGTGTGCAAGATGTCACATGATATTGCTGAGCTCAGACTTTAGTCAGATAAATCATGTAAAAAAATCTCAAAATACAAGAAGTGAAAGCATTTTAACAGTTGGGAAAATGTGTCAAGATTACTTAATACCGACTGTGGATTTTGAAACTTAAGTGTGTATTAGTATTTGCAAACAATAGTACACCAAAAGATCATGTTTCAAGGGGTGTTTATAGGGTGCTTAGGGTTGCTTAAAATGTTGTCTCCGATGTTGAAGACACCGTCAAGCTCCCCTTGATAAAGAAATTTAAGAGAGAACACTGGAGAGAAAATCGCAAAACCCTTCAGGAGTCTCTGAAAACATGATAGGTTATTAACATTCATCCAAGGTGACGACACAACTGAGAGACGTGAAAGACGGTAAATGCGTGACACAATTCATTTTCTATCGTGCCCACGGCTGAGACAAATAACAGCCTCATTGCTACACAGCAATCACGCGATAACCTCTACACGGTGGTCACTGCAACAAATGGGACAAAAAGGGTCGGTCATGTTAGAACTCCGGCAACAAAACCTTTGAGATCACAACGGTTGGCATTTGCAGCAACCATTAAACCACAGGTTTTTTTGTTAAAGCTGAATCACACCTGACAAAATATCGGGCACCATTCATTCAACACTAATCTGGCTGCACTGCACTTAACTGCAGAAAAAAAGTCTCCTCTTGACACAATGGTGTCATTGGAGCCCTAAAATAATTCATCTAGCTGAGGGATTTCCGATTTATCCATCATTTTGCTTTTTGTGGGAAAAAAGCAGTTTCCAGTCAACAACAAGGCTATTCTTGTTTATTCGCCGGTGTGGCAATCCGCTCCTTCCTCCTCAAACACTTTTGGCCCAATGTGGAAAAATTTGTCTGGGTTGTGTAAATGATTGTAATTATGGTCTGATTCACACAACGAGATTACATTGTAAAGTCAACAGGAGGACGATGTGCTACATTGTTGATAGGAGGCACTGGAGCTTGCTGGAATGAGATAGACAAGGGGCGTCCACATTAGAGAGGGATATGAAATAACAGTGTGCAGGGGGACCAGAGTAGTTTAAGGCCTCTTACAAAGGCGAACACAGTGAAACAATTAGCTTGGTATTCCTTACGACTTCAACACTAACGACATCATTCAAAAACGTATAAAAATAATCCAGTTCAAACAAATCTGGGGGGGGGCCACAGGTCCATTGTGTCTTTAATATCAGAATCCTTTACTCGGAAGGATATTTATTAGGCAGGATCTATGCAGGACTTTCTTTTCAACTAATGCCTCAAATTCTGGAAGACATCACACATGCGACCGACATTCCTTGAAGTGACAAGGAATGTTAGAAAACAAAACAATAATCCGAAAATGGAAAACAGAGAATGACAACCATCATGTTTCCCAACCGGGCTGTCCCTGATGGCTTCCGAGAGAGGGGTCTGGATGCTAAAATCCCGTTCATCACAAGGGCCCTTAATCGTCATCGCTGTTATTGTGGTGATCGTGTCTTATAAGGAGGAAGACGAGTCTGAACTTTCAGATTGCCTAATTTTAAGAGGCTGGCGAAGTGGCTCAGGGAGCTGGCTCTGTCTCATGGACTCAACCCTATGTGTGTTTCAACTGCTTTTTGGTTATTTCGAATTCCATTTAGTCGTCTTTAAAAGAATAAGGGGAACTTTCAAAGTAATGTGCAAAATATGTTAATGAAGAAGACAAAATCTGACTGGATGCTGAATGGGATGACACAAAACAAAAGTTGTAATCGCCATGGGAAGAAATGCTTACGTGGGGGGCGCCTGAGAATTCTTTCCTAAGAGATAGTTGGAAAAGTGTCAACAGTGGGGACCATGATCATCTGTGTGTGCCATGACATGGATTCAGGCCCTGTGAGATAAGGCTACATGCCATGTGACCCTGAACGTTATCGATTTGTTAAAGAAAATAATACACTCAGTGGTGTGTGCACGTGTCTCACCTGCAGATTGACCTCAGCCTCGTAGAAAGTGAGGCAGGAGCAGTAGTGCCTGTCTGAGTCGATATCGGTCAACACAACCGTGAAGAAGGTGGGTGCTCTCCTCTCCCTGGACAGTCTCCAACCTCCAGGTTGGCAGAACTGCAAAGACAATCAGAGAAACCATGAGATGAGACAATCGCTGATACTAATCCACACAACATAGACACACACACACTGAAAAAAAGGAAAGGTTAGTGATGCAGCTTCTACAGTTTTAGTGTTTAATGTCTAGATTTGCATTTCAGCATTTCTTTTGACTTGAAATCATAATGATTAAAGTAGTTATTATGCTCCCTTGGAGGTCTGGCATGTCACATTTTGATAAAGAATGAGGCATTTTACTGATGAGCAAGTTGCCACCCGTGTTTGAATGTGCGTGCTAATGTGAATCAATGATTGATTGTTATATTCATTCTGCTGGAAATCCTCACTCTTTACTGGACATGACATCAATATATTCTCCAGCTTGCCTCATGAGCCCATGGGGCGCACTGGCAGGATGTCCTGTCTTAGTGCAGCAATTGCATTTGCTCATTAGAGCAGGAAGTGGCACACTCTGTGTTTTCCTTGGAAGTTATCAGCGTAGGTAT
>CAESWR010000877.1:262467-287987 GCA_903171835.1 Mullus surmuletus
AGCATCCACTTAACCATGTGCTCATTAATCAATAATGGGGTTAACCAACAATTTTGACTGAGAGCATGGCAGACAATTGAGCATGAGAAAATGGGAAGCGTGCCGGCATTCGGTCAGGGAGTCAAGTGTTCTTGTCTCATTTCTTTCTGTTTTTGCTGGAGGCCCAACCAGCCTGGCTCTGAAGCAGTGTTTAGACTGCTCCTCGGGGGTTACTCGGGGGATCACCGGACACATGGAGGAAGAGAGGAGCTCGGGTAAAGCGGTGGTAAGGGCCAAAGAGATGGATTGATGGATGGATCTGTGTACAGCCAAAGACAAATATACTGGCACGGTCGCATATCCATGGCAGAAAAAAAACAAGTGGTCGAGATGGAGGGGATTAGAGAGTTAGGGGAGAGCAGGAGAGCAATAGAGAAAGGAATGGAGGTGAAGAGAGGAAATGGGAGGAGGAGGAGGAGGGCGGGGGTTTGGCTAGAGCAACCTGGACCAGGATGCCACCATCTTCTAGCAGATACAATAGCTCACAGGAAATCTGTTAAACCTGCATTGTGGTGAAGAGTACGTGCGTGCTTGTGAATGTGTGTGTGTGTGTGTGTGTGTGTGTGTGTATGTATGCGTGCGTGTGAGCGCATGCAAGCCAGAAAGGACCCAAGGACAAGTGTAGATAGCTGTGATCCTGAGCTCAACTATTCCAACTATGCCATTCATTGTTGTCAAATAGGAGATAAACACCTTTGGGAGTACATACCTCTGGAGATCAGAGGAGATACAGCATCCTGTGTGTATGTCTAAAGCGTGTGTGTGGCTAAGTGTGTGTGGATGTGTGAAGGCGACACTCATGGAGTACCTGCAGGGGCGATGGTGAGAAGATTAATGGAATTCCCTGATATCAAAATCAGCGCTTCCTTTAAGCTGTTATCTTTCCTGTGGGTCCGCAGACAGACACTTGAGCACTGGACTTTATTCAAAAACACTTAAGGGAGTTTGATGTTTAGTAAACTGATTTACTTAGGGTACCAGACAGATGTGGTTACACCTTGTCCAAACTAGAAGATGAGGGACTGTCAAGCTTGAATGAGGGACATTAATACACTTTCAGTATAACTTTGACATTAATGACACCACGTCATCCATTTAAACCCGCTGTTAACATATGATGTTTGTTGTTTCCTTGGGACTAATCTATTTGGGCCAGCCCGAGTGTCTACTTGATCCTTTCCTGCTTTTCTACAACTTTCTGTAAAAAGTGATGCTCTGCTCAACTGTTGTTTATCTTTCTAATGAAACTATGCACGAGTACGCGTAAGCCCGTGTAAATATGCCTCTTCCATTTGTTTAAACAAAAAAAATTATGTCATGATGTCAGCACTTTGGTCAAACATGAAGAGCACGCGGGTGTGAAACGCATGGCCGCTTCCCTTTGGCAGGTCATCCTAGGCAGAGGGGATTAAGAATCTGATAACAAGGGTTTGGAAAACAAAGAGTGAGGTGGAGGATGAATGACGCGGAGAGAAGGGAAATTTAATAAAAACTGGCTAAAGGTCAGCATGCAAATCATTTTCTAACTTCATGGAGCAGCTGACCTTCACACCTGGCAGTTGGCCAGTATCACAACAGGTTGACCTGCGGCCCTCCGGGGTTAAAAGATTGCTCAAGGACCCTTCATCAATGCTGCAGTGGGATGGGTAATAACTTCAATGTCCACCACCTAATTTCTCCCACAGATCAGGCCAACAAACTTACATTTTTAGAGCAATGGTTCTCAAACACAGATCTAGAGAACCTTGGGTGTCCTTGAGCAGGGGGCAGTGTCTTCAGCAAAGGACTTTCACAAGCAGTCTGACAGAAATCTAAATGGGTATAAAACTATACTCCCATGTCTTCCTTACATGGTATTTTCGAGGGTCAGATTATTCAGGCTTGATCTCAATTACATTTTGAATACCCTAATTTCTTTGGGTTTCATAAAATAAAGCTCATCCAGTGCAGAAAGATGTGTGAGATGCCTGGTAACTTTTTAGTTTGATAATGAAGATTATTGACAGACAGGTCTGACCAAGAAGTTGATGTGTGCTAAGGCGACAGTCACAGAGTGAGGGCAAAATAAATTGTGCCCAATGTTTTCCGTTATTCATAACTTCATCGGAATGCTGCTTTGTCACTTTTTAACACAAACCACAATGTATCCTAGACGACTATAACTCATAGTCGGACTCAAACTAGAGTAGAGTTTCCACCAAAGGACTTCTTGGATGTACAGAGTAAAAGCATTTCAGTTTTGAGAATGACACCAGTCGTACAGGCGGGAAGTAGCAAATCTGCGAGAACAAGAAAACGCATTGACTGACGGAAAACACAAACTGTACTGCAAATCAACTAAAGCATGAGGCATGTGACAGGTGTAAAGGTGAACACTTAGCCTTTACACAGCACAAACCCCCACACATAGACTGCAGTCAGAATGGACATCTCCTGTTCCCAAATTAGACCACAGTCAAGTGACAAAGGAACTCCGGGACACACTCAGCGTATTGATGTCAAAGCCGAGAAGTCGGCTGCCCTCGGGCTAAACCCTCTGCATCATATCATGTGCTGCAGTCTGGCATGACTGACTCCCACCCAACTGTGCTATTCACCGGCCCGGCCTGTGACACAAGATCTGCCGTCTGACCTCCTAAGCATCGTCACAACAGAGTGCTTGAGGAGCAGCACCAATAAAAGACAACCTGCATGGACAGGGCTTGCTGGATCAGGACTGTGACGGGACTGACGCATGGTCTAGGCCAGATATAACTGGGGCATCGGCCGCAACTGCAGATGACTCGGCTAGGAGAGGAGAGGATGGGAACTCATGACCATCTCTCTCTGACGTAAAAGCAGATCAAATTGACTAGAACAAGTATGCTTTTACCCTAACCCACAACTTTTGAGACTCTTGCCCTTGGGCATTTACAGATTGTGATGGGGAATAAAACCTTGAAAGACTTCCTGTTACCACAAATGAGGTCGAATTTCAACTTAGGCAGGAACTTAAGTTCCTCAAACATGTCTATAAAATATGTATTGACCTACTGTTGATGATCCTTTCTTCAACATTTTCAGTGTTTCGGCTTTTAAGAAAGATAAGATGAGGATTGCTGAGGCTGGTCCTGGCATTCGTACATGCTCCTGCAGTATGTGCTTGTTTTCACCATTTGCCGCTGAATACAAAATGTTTTTGTTTTTTTTCTTTGTAATTGTATCTGTGTTTATTGTTCTTTTCATGTCTGTGTTATGTAAAACATGTGTTGTGTCTTGTATAATATGTGTCAATCATTTAATAAAAACATTTGATCACAAAAAAAAGAAAGATAAGATGAGATGAGATGCAATCTGTTCTGACTGAAAATAAGGTGATATTATGGCAGTTTTTTTGTTTGTTTGTTTTCTGATTATTTAATTCTAAAAAAAAAACAAAGCAACAAACCACAAATTTCATTGCTTTTCATAAATTTTCCCCACTCTGATTTGAAAAAGAAAGAAAAAAAAAAGTTGAGGACACAAAAACACAACCACTACTTCAGTTTAACTGCAATATGAAATACGTTAGTGAAAAGTGCATTGTGATTATGCATGTACTGGGGGGATTCAAGTTTTAAAGGGATAGTTCTGTGTTTTTTAGGTGGGGTTGTATGAGCTACATATGGCTAAACGTAGATTAGATGCAGTACACAGCTCTCTCCTCTCCCTCAGTAAGCCCAAATTGCTCAAACTTTGGGACGGACAACCAGTCGCAAACAGGAAAGTATTATTATAGTATATTATTATCATTATTAAATGATACCACAGTTTAAGAGTACTCTACGTAGACATTTTTTAAGTGCATTAACTTTTCGGAAAAACTAAGTTTATCTGGAACTAACCAACTCATGTCACGTGTTCCTCTGTGTAGCCCAGCAGCGCAGCGCAGATGAATCCCTCCGCCTCCGGATCCGGAGTAGTTGAGTGGTTCAGCGCGCCGCACTGCGGAGGAATCCCATCGGAGGGAGCCGGAGGGATTCCTCTGCGCCGCGCTGCTGAGCTGCGATGCTGAGCTGCGATGCTGAGCTGCGATGCTGAGCTGCGCTGCTGAGCTGCGCGGAGGAATTTGTGACATGAGTCAGTTAGTTCCAGATAAACCTTTTCTATGTAGCATACTTTTAAAATGTGGTATTATGTTTAGATGGGAGTTCTTGTAAGCAGAGAAAATAGCCTGTTTATTTGGTACAATACTTCCCCATTTGCTGCTGGTTCTGCTTTCCAATGTTTGAGCAATTGTGACTTACTGAGGGAGAGGAGAGAGCTGTATACTGCATCTAATGTACTTAGTGGCCATATGGAGCTCATACAACCCCACTTAAAAAACACTGAACTATCTCTTTAACTTTGTTGTGTGACTTTGACTGACTTCATTGTAATGTACGGTTTCCAAATGACACATTCCAAATATGGAGTGACTTTAAGTTCAAAAGCTGACTGGGTCAAACTGTATGAATCATTTTGCTCGAGATAAATAAACAGCAACATGAAAATCACTGTGAAAATCACAAGTTTGTGATGTGCAATGATGGCTTTCGACAGATGTCTAATAATCTAATGGCCACATTTTCTCTCCTTTTGCACTGTGGATGACACCTCTCAAATAGTTCCATGTGGTCATATGCTTGTTGTTGGCACTCCTAATACACATTTTGCACCTTTGTGTGTGTGTGTGGACTCAATCTTCATATCATCAAAATACAGCAGCAGAATTGGACTCTGATCCTATGCACCATTTGCAATATTTAGGCTGAATGCTTCGATAACCAATGTTCCACCAATAACATTGTTCGTCACTATCTCAAAGAGTAGGAGCTGCTGAGTGGCAGCGATTAGAACGTTTGAAAAAACATTGGACATGTGTTGAACTATACACACAGCCAGACTGTAAGCAATGTGTAAGCAGACAATGTGGTCAGGAAAACCTAAACTGCCCAGTGCACCTGAGTCACCGTCTTCCATTTAAGTTGTGGTTTCCCCATTCAACTGGAGGAGTTGCATGCCGGGAAGACAACACAATGACGGAAAGTGAAGTGCGAGGTGTCAAGGGGACCGGAGATGAGGTGGGGGGTGTTGGGATCTGCGGTTGAGGGGGAGTGGAGCGAGGGTGAGAAGGTCAGTGGCATGCTGCCTGTCCTGCAACCCCTGCTTTATCAGCTCTGCAGGATGAATAGCGGACAAAACAAACAAAGACGGATGCTCCGGCCAAGCTTTTTAGTGGACAAACATGCATGTGCTCTCCCTGGACCCACCCCCATCCCCTCCACTCAAGGTTAGCACCATGAGCACAAGACAAACTTGTCAACAAATTCACCATAATAGAACTCTTATCCAAACATGGTTTAGTGGTTGCAGGAAGCTTGTTGCCATCTCCCCCTCTGCTGCCAATCCCTCATATTACATTTTTGCTTTCCTTTTCACTTATCGGTTACGCAATAGAGGGCACATATGCTTCATTTTAGGGGGGGTAGATATTTTTAGTCGGCCATGATGGACTGGGCCACACTAATTAAAAAAATGCCTCGTGTGGGAAGAGAGGAAGATTCATTGACCAAGATCAAAATCTGTTCTGTATGCAATATTTCAAGCTTCATAAATGCCATATGTGTAGGAAATGTAACACCCAGAGAGAAAAAAAAAAAATCACTACATCTATTTTTAGTGCAAATGTAAAGACATTCTATTAGCAACACACAGCAACACACTTGTGAATGTAATTTTGCCGGACCCCCCTTCCCGTTTCCCCTTCATCCCTTGGGGAGATTTGTTCACTTCAGGGAGGATACTTGGGTTTATTTCAAAACACAGCATAAATTAAAAACACACGGTCGGCTCACCACATGCAACTTGAAAACAGAAATTCTTAAATAGGCAAACAGAAGAAAAAAATCCCTTAAAAGAACTCCAATTCTTAAATCAGTTTGCTGTCAGATGAATTCATCCTGCTCTCTCGACCTCAAATCTGAAGCGCCTGTGTGATGTTCACAGCTGGCACAGAAGGTCCAAACATAAAACAGGCTTAGGTTAATAAATGCTGTTATTTTCCAAACATAAACGAGTTGAATCGTGGTTCAGATGCAAAACTGCCATGAAATACAGTCAGGAGGACAGAAATTCCCTTTTGAAATCCAAGGACCAAGGACTTTCCCAGTACTATTAAATAGCAGATCCAAGCAGTAGAATCAATATTAAAACCACTTGAGTTGTGTAAAAACATGCTTAATCCAATAAATTCTACCCTTGCTTCACTGGAATATGTCAAAACCAAAGCAACTATTGTAATGGAATTGACTGTGTGACAGTGAAATAGCTGCAACATCCAAGAATTTCGATTGACCTGCTATTTTATGCATGAACATGCTAAATGGGTTTTTTTGTCATGTCATGTCGAAGCTGTTTAACAACTGTTTAACAACAAAAGACCAAAGTTCATGTGAGGTGTTAACAGATCTGGCAGTTGGCTTTTCAGAGTGAAGGATTATGAATCAAGG
Organism: Mullus surmuletus; assembly: GCA_903171835.1. Lineage (NCBI taxonomy): Eukaryota > Metazoa > Chordata > Actinopteri > Syngnathiformes > Mullidae > Mullus > Mullus surmuletus. The sequence continues at coordinate 269,016 of CAESWR010000877.1, forward strand.
TAACCCATTGGTAGATAAATAACATTCAAATGCTCACAGATACAGGGCTTATATAAATTCCAAAACAAATATACGTGTGTTAAACACAATACCAGAGAAAAGAAACACCCTAATTGTCCACAAACAATGTCAACATTGATAAACTTCCTTGACCAACTGACAAGGTGACCAAAAGAAAAATGACCGTGTCCGTCATATGAACAGTGTGTACTATACATCTTCATAACTAACTTCCACTCTTACATAAGTGCCTCCCACATCTACAGTGACAGGTATTTGTTTTCATTTGTGCAAAAGTTTCGGCACTTCTTGAGAAATCGCATATTTTGGAATTTTTGGTTGCGGATTTCTCAAGTGCCTCCGCAGTAAATGAAACATGAAACACAAATTGTTGCTGATACACACCTATTCTTGAGTTTTGCATAAATGTAAAATGGCTTGGACAAAAGTGTCCACACCTGGAGCTGTGCTGCCCAGATATGGAAGTGCTAAGGAATAATATTATTCTAATGCATGAACATTTGGAAAACCTGGAACCTTTGGAATTTTGTCTGTTTACTGTTTCAAATAGAAAAAAGTTGAAAAAAAAAGTTATTTGTCAAGTTGTGTCTGCCAACAACAAAATGAAATCCAAGACAAATTGTGGTGGCAGCCTTTGCCCATCCACTGGAAATGTATAACTGATGGGACCAGAATGCTTAACATCATAGTTGACTGTGTTTGTAGAATTTAGTTTTCTGGTGTCAGTTACTGTATTAGTTCTGAACATCCCATTTTACAGTCCCTGCAGCTTCCCTCTTTTAAAATTTAATCTGCAAAAAGTTCACAGAAAACATCAAAACAGCCATGCCTGAGCACATGCAGTGATGAGTGAAAGGACGGGGTAAACAGCTTCATCCTGAGGTAGTAGATCAGCACAATGGCCGTCCTGCGTCAGTCCGCCATGCCCCGGCCTTTAGAGCGCACTGAGATAACGGCTGATAATGACCTGCGTCTGGAACAGGTGCTTCCTCCACCGCCTTTGGGGGCCCTCGCTAAGTTATTCACCATATAGGCCTTTCGTTGCTCTTCTACTGTTACAGCAATCAGCTCACTTAAAACCACATAGAATGTTGTTTCTCTCCTGACAGAACCCAAACGTGGTATGTGGGGGGTAAAAAACAGCATAGTGAGGAATAGTTTGTGTCAACAGATTCGAAGAAGCAATTTATATAAGATGATCTACTCATATAACCACAAGTTTTTACCACTGGTGACTCATTTTAATCTTCAGCTTTCTAAAAAAGCCTCTGAGCAGAGAGAAGAAGAAAAAAAAAAAAAAAATACCAGAAGAGGAACATTGGCACGTAGCCATCGGAGTGCAGGGAATGGCGTGCTGTGGGAAAACAATAACAAGGGATATCGCTTGTGATGTCCCAGCTCCCTCTCTGTAGTCAGAACATCGTATGTAAATGCAGTTAACAGCAGTTTCCGAAAAATGTATAGGATATGACATATGGATCGTGTGTGAAACATACACTCTGTTCTCACAGTGTTTACACTTTGAGAGGATGTGACGAAAATGTTACCAAATTTGAGTCACAGTTTTGAAATGACAAATCAAAAACAAACACCAGACCTGCTCTCAGAATAAAAATTAAGCACACATGACATTGAAGTTTGTTGCGCAGCGTAACTTCCAATGGGGAATCTTGTTTTTCTCCTCCTCTAAGGTGCTGTTCAAGAATACAGTTTTAAGAAGGAGATACGAGGAGCTGGAGGGTGCGCAGCAGATACCTGAACATGCTGTTTGCAGTCTATCAGGAAAGTTGTGTTCTTGGGTTCTTTTTAGTTGTTGCTCTACATCATCATCATTTTCACTGTGCTTTGATTGTTATTGAGATATTGTTTCAGATCTCTTTGTAATAAAGGGATCATGATAAGAATATTAATTAAAGGATAGGATCAAACATGTTTTATCTATATGAAAGATGGAAGTCATGACCTCCTGAACAATGACTGCAGTCAAGCACCCTCCGTGTTTGTTGATATCCCAGCTGTCTTGTCCTTTGTTTTGGGGGCCATGCATTCATGTTGTTGCATGTTTGTGCACGTGATCATGCTGCGAGCTTGGTGTTCGGCGAGACTCTCGAAAGTCTGTTCTGACCAAGAAATCACATTCCATTGCCAAACAATGTACTGATAACGAGAGACAGAAGCCAAGAGAGACATTGGTTTGGGGTGGAGACCCCTTCCAGGTACCAAGGATAAAATGAAAGCGAAAGTTAAAGCGATGAGAGCTCTGCTCCGTTGTGTGGGTCTGAGATGCTGGTGCTCACAGCGACATCTCGCGGTAAATGAATGTACTTCGCCCCCTTAGCTGTGACGTTTCTGCGTTGAGCCACACACCGCCTGTCTGTGGTTGTCACTATGGCAATGGATTCAGTCAGCTATTGTTGCAGGTTTAGGCACACCTCGCTCATGATGCAGAATATGGCCATCTCAAGGGTTTTGGTTATGGTGAGAAGCATTTTTACCAGCCAGATGCCGTGCTGCTCCTCGGATGAAAAGACATTAAGCGAGTTTGACAACCAGCTAACACAGCCGGCCTTAGAGCCCAGTACTCCAACCAGCAGAGTTAAAAATGTCAATGAATGGCAACAATGTAATGTATTACTACATCTTGCAATTATACTGTCAGTAGCAATGACTCTCCTGACAATTTCTCCCTTTCAAACTTGAAAAAATCCAGCCTGAGTCAATACCTCTGCTCTGGTGAAAGCCACAGTTTGGAAAATACTTAATGTTAATAGTGCCAAAGGAAATTGAACCAATGCTAAAAAAGAAGTAGTAGTGAAGTACTTTTTGGTGCCTTAGTCTAGGCAGGTGGGTCGGCAAATATCAGATTTTGGCAAAAATAAAAATGACGTGGAGGCAAGCGAATATATGGATTCCTTGTCAAACAAAGTCAGTTTCAGTCAGTGCAACATATGAAACCTTCTCTCCTCCGACCAGAGCTGGATATAATTGGAAATGAGCACCCGCCAATGATTAAAAATGTGGGTGAATTTAGTCAACCTGCCAGCGACAGTGGCAGGATAATAACAGAGACACTTCAAAGAGGAAACAGAGGAGATTACTGATGCAAGCAGCAACTAGAAGTTAAAAAGAAGCTGCTGGGGTCAACAACATTTCTAGTTCTAATGAACTAATAAGATCTCAGCCGTATGAAGGCCTCATCTCTATTTAACACGTTTGTTTCTATGTTCTGTGTGCTGCCTGTACATGAGAAGAAAAACTATTTGTATTCACTAAGTACTTTGAATATTTACAGTATGAAATAAAACAGCCACTCCACATGCCATGAATAATAGATCTTGAATTATTTTTCAACCTGTCAGTTAAAACAAGAATGGTGGAGAAAAAAATGTTAGTCGATAGATTTTGGAATCTGAAAGCTAAGGTGGCAGGTGAACGACAAGAAAAAAAATATATTTCCATCATTGCCTGAGACCCTCAAAATATTGTTGGACATATAAATTATGCAGGTGTTAGACTTAAATCAGCAGCTGACATTTCCAGGAAACAGTAGTCACACTCAGTAACAGCCAAGTGCACTAATATCTGGAACCAGGCGGCTCTTGGTGTGTGGACGCTCCTTATTGTTGGAGGTATTTACCAATACATTTTCAGATATCTGCTGGGGGTGCAGACGTAGTCATCTGTCATTGTTATCAATTTAGCAACTCGCTAAATGTGGAGTATGTCCACATGAGGCCACCTATTATGTTACCCGACAACTGTATTCCATCATGACAGGAACGCTTATGGAAAGAGCCGCGTGCAACATTTGGCACTCAGAGTATGAGCACGAAAGCGGTATGAAATTCCACGGCAATTTCCCAATTTAACACAATGAGAAATTCTGCTGAGTGACATTTTGCAGTGGATGGCAACAAGTTATCATTTTACTGCATGCTGCTATTCATTATACACCTATGTGTAATTAGTGTAAATATAAACAAAGGGAAAGCTTGAGACATGTGGTTGTAAAAGGGTGTCGCCCCGGGTTAAACTGACCTGATCTGTTTTATTTCCAGTTGCTTGTGTACTTTCTAACTTCATTCAAAACAGCCTCTACTGTATCACATCAATGCGCACGCTACAGAGTGCAGTGGCTTCATTTCATCCTGTGTATTCCCATTTCCTGGTGAGCTCATCTCAGTGTTCGGCGTGGAAAGTCCTGCTTGCTTGACAGCTCCAGCTTTTGTTTCCCAACGTGTTTAGCTTCACTGGCACACGAAGCATTGATTACTCATGTGTGGATCTTCCTGACAAACACATGATCCCATTCTCCCCACTGGCTGGAACGGCTTCCTGCTATGTGGAATGCACTGTTTAGCTTTTCTCTGGAGGTTTCTACAAACATCATACAACAAACGTGCGGTGCGACATGTCATGTTATGGTCACTTGAGTCAATCCATCAAGTGTTACAACAAGGTTGCATTCTTTTATTTATCTTCAGCATGGCTCAGTGTCTCGAAGTGACTAACCAAGATGAATAATGCAGTTAAGATCTGTTGCAAACTACCTACTCAACCTGCTCAGGCCAGATGAATGACTCCCAAGCAAGACCTTTCCCCCTTAAATGATCCTTCACCGAAACAGTCATGTCATGATATTATTCTTTTTAACGCAAGACTTAATAAGGCGACCCAACACCAAAAAGAGGTTCTAATCTAAATTTTGCTTAAAATGCAGTCTAAATCAACCCACATGACACCAGAAGTTTACAAATTTTCGGAATAACTTGAGCATCCTTCCCGGAAGCCCAAGCCACATCCCTCATTACAACAGAGATTTGGGGGAAAGGGGAGGAGTTCAAAGAGTCAAAGTTGTCCAGAAGAGAAATTACACAAATGTTTACAGTCTGATCAAGTCGGGTCAAATTCCTTCATCTGAGGAAGTTGGGCCCCTGGAAGAATTTTTAGAATTTAATGTCTAACAGGATTTCATCTGATGAAAACAAGCGAGAGGGGGTGCGAGGCTCTGTTCTCTCTCTCGTGTTTACTACCGTGCACTGCCATGAGCTAACTACACCTGCTACACACTCGGCAAATCAGGCGCCAACACAGCACAGTGTTTCTCTTCCACAATAATTCCACATCTTTGGTGATTATCCTGCCCTGGAAAAAGGGGGACAACGTGAGGTTTCTTTTCATAGACTGCAGAGGGATTTTAATGAAGTCAGTGAAATGTTGTTGACCAGTCACGTTCATTGGATTGTTGTACTGCACGTACAAGCATTACACATTTGCTGTAATTTGACAAAGCAGTTTTATTCAGTTGAGTAAATACTGTTTAAACGGACAATGGAATGAACAAGACAACACCATCTGTGACTCACAGATCTGTACCATCACAAAGTCTATGGGGTACAAATCCTGTAAACTTACCCCGAAAACAAATAGCTGGTCTCATTACAACATCTACTTAGCCACAGTGTCACAATCCGTACAAAAATGTCAATCTGTATCACTGAACCTGACAAAACCACAACAGGATTTATTGGGCAGGTGCACACAGGTGTGACACTTGAGTAAAGTAGCTAGCTAATTTAGCTCTTGTGTACATGTATCAATAGGCCTTTTGCAATCACCGCTCAGATTTGATCAATCATTCTGTCTTACAACACAAGCATGACAGTAACCCAGGTACACAAGAAACAGATGTTAAAACATATGATGAGTGGCACTATTTTATTCCAGGCTGAAAAACCAGAGCGACACCGAACTGCATTTTGATTGCTGTTTGTAGTCTGTTGCCAGGCATTGCTGATCTCACATCCACAAGCAACCACTCCTATATATGGTGAATAGTTTTTGGATGTATGTTGTTATTGTAGTTTTGGTGGTACTTGCCTTGGCTCTACTGGGGTTTGGGAAGGAGAAGGAGGAGGAGGAGGTTGTAGGACCAAGCCAAAGGGAAGTCTGTCTTTGTGCGTGAGACCCTCTGAAAGCGGAGAGGGCAGGGAGAGTTCCACGAGCTTATCCATGCGCTTCATTTGGGTGATGGACATTTCAATCACTCATTGTGCTGAACATCACTGTCACGAGTCCAGCTGAGCATTTTTTCTTCTGCTTAAAGTTTAACTTTTTCAACTTATGCTTGAAGCTTTCCACCTAAAACATGAGCTGCTGAGGGAATTTATACACAAGACATCCTGCACCTCAAACGCAGCTGGCAAACAATTAGAAAACAATTAGAAAAAGCTGCAGCTGGTTGATAAAACATACTCAGCGTGATCAGGGCAGTAATGGATGAATGTCAGACGGATATCAGTGGAACTGTATCTTCCATATTTAAATTTAAGGCACTTGTGGTGAGCCTTTGCATAAAAAGTCTTTCTCTCACTAACAATTATGGCTACCAGTGTATGTCCGAGTAATCACTGTGTCAAAAAAGCAAATGACCGGTATGGTATGTGGTCAGAAAAAGAACTCTCCTCGCCAAGCTCATTGAGTGGAACAGAAAACCCACACGACATACTGCCTTTGACTGGGCCAGCACAGGATTACTATTGTTCTGTGCTGCAGCATCTCGCCCACAGGCACAACATGCAGAGCTGCAGCAAAATAAAGGCCTGGCTGATACTCACTGTTTTTACCGTCAGATGCCTTGAGTTAAAGGTTACAAGGCTTGAAAAGGTGACAGGTCATCCTCAAACTTTGTACACAAACTAAAATATACGTCAAGCAGGGACAGTGTGCGACAAATGGAAGGTCAGGGTTTTTGAATCAACACATCAATCAGGGATGTTTCAAGTCCTGTGTTGAGAAAGGTCAAAGTGATTTGGAGGAAAACAACAGGAATTAATGAACCATAGGAATGGAGATACTACAACTCAAATTAGCTGCCTAATACATAGATCTGCAAATAAAACTTAAAATATTTTAGAATATTAGGATTCCCAAATACAAAGTAATCTTCGTCAATTTAAATTGAACTAAAAGTGAACCAAATTTCACTCTATAACATCACATTTCCCATTCTGTTCAGATGTATTAAAATTGTCGTTTATTTTCTAATTTAATTTTACTGCTTCACAAAATGTCTCTATTCCCCGGTGTTGAAGCATATATTTTTTCGGTTCACCTTACAATTCTTGTGAAACCTTCTGGAATGCAACACATGACAAATTATGGGATCCATCAATCCATCCATCTAAATTACTGCAACACAGGTCAGCGACAAATATTTAGACTTTCATGACTGAGCCTGACATTTTTGCAGACTGTGAAATCACTTACTCAATTGTCATGCAAAGTCATGTTTTCTATCTTTGTTCATCAATGCGGCACCTTCATCTTGAATGCATTACCAAAACTAACCGAGGCTCCTTTTGCTGATTGAAATCAAATCAAACCACCCAGACTGCCACAACTGACACTGCATAGTTTTATGGGGTTTGCTAGGGGACACGACTTTGAGACGACAGAAATGGGTCTACTGACAGAATGCTGTCTGCAGGATATGTAAAAGTCTGACCCTTATGTTCAACACTGAACTTTGTTGCATTGTGGAATGCGTTTGACCTCACAGGCACAGTTGTCAAACATCTCTCCTCATCTCACTCGACACACGCAACACGTAGTCACTGAAGGCCAACCCAAGCATAAACAAAACCCGCTACCCATTACCTTTGCATGATTCATGGAACATGTTGCACTGCAAAAACACAAAAATCTTGCTATATGTTCTAACAATTTATTAATGTACTACTCAATTCTTAGGAAATCATGAAATTAGTGTTTCAAGAAAAAAAAAATCTCCTATCAATATTCCAGCCACATAAAATCTCGACATTGAATGGTTAAAGTTTGAGAAGGAATAAAGCCACCAAGAGGGAATAAAAAAAAAAAAACTAACTCAATTTGTTTTATGTACCTCGTGTACCCATTACTATTTGTAGCAAACCACATTAAACAAAATCCTCATGCTCATAAAGTGGTGGCATTTTGCTTCCACTGTGTTTAAATATGAAGCCTGGCAACTTCATTTTGGCAAAGTTTGCAGTTAAGATTTAAAGTTGACTTTATAGCATTGCAACGTCCAAAAGAGAGCTTGGACTAACTGTGTTTGGGACTCCACATAACAACTTATTAAAATGTGGATGGATTTACAAAGCTTGATGTCCATCTGGTTATAACAATCTCAATTTAGTACCAAAAACTAATACAGTCCTTTAAGATTGAAAGAGAAAAGCACCAATCACAGGAAAGTAATGTCAGTAAAAAAATTCTAAAACAAATTCTCAAAATGGGGTAGCAAGAAAAATAAACATATTAAGTCCTACCCCTCTCTAAAATCTGTCAAATTAATGCATTTCCAATATTATAGTCTCCCTTACCCAAAAAATAATTACCAATAGCATGTAATTTACATTAAACATTATCAAAAAATGTTCTTACGTTGGAAAATACAGTATATGGGATCCATCTATCTTTTCCAGTAAGCGACTCTGTTTAGGATGCGTGTGCGGGCGCTTGTTGTCATGCAGTATTCAGTATACCTAGATGGAAATGATGTCTCGAGGTGGTCTTGGTGTTCTGGTGGTGTAACCAATTTCTCATGTCGTAGGTAGGCAATATGTCCGTTGGCTCTGGCAGCTATCAACTGTAGCTTCAGCTCCTCTGTCTCCTTACTAAATCTATGTAGTCCTCCTTAATGTCGATTTCCCTGAGAGATTTGGTACGTTGCAGTATCGTCATACTGTCCTTTTGACTGTGGAACTTTACAACAATGGGCCACGGTCTTCAGTGTCTCACTTCCAGGTTTCCTGAGAATCAAGCCCTCTGCATTTTGGGCTCCTGACCAAGTTGGAGCTTTTCGGCTGGGGCCTCATCCATCTCGATCAAGGGCCTTCCAACACTTTCTTCTATCCAGTCAACCACCAGGTTATTTCCTCTCGACTGTCACTCCTGTTACTCCATCTTATCGGTACAACTGTGCCAACTGTCAATTTTTTTTTAACACATCTGACTGCAACGAGCTGCAGCATTTAGACTGTTAGACTGTCTTTTTCCTATAAATTGCACACTTGTTTGCATGATTCTTTTGATAATGCATCCAGTCTGGCATTTTTAGAGTCCATAATTGATTTTGACAAAGCAAATTGTCCTGTTGTTGTTTAAGCAATGCCAAGATCATATTCTTTTGCTGGTGCAGTACCTGTTTCGTGTGACATGTATTCATCTGATTTCATCCCTCCTTTTGTTGAAATTTCTCATTAGTGGTCCATTTTAGGTTCCATGAAATTGACAGAACACCCTTGAATTGTCTCAAAGGAAGTACTATAGTCAACGTTTTCAAAGCTGGGTCAATGTTTTGGTTACAATAACATCAAAATACAGAGGTTGCTTTTTTTTCTTTCTAACAATTTGTGTGAATTTTACTGGAACTGTCCCCACTGTGACTATCTTACAACCTCTTAACGTCCACTTACAGTACACAGAACTCATGCCGTGATATCATGGGGGCGAGGTGATGGAAATGTACTAGGTGCACATTGTGCTGACCTCCATCTCCAGACCTTGCTCATCCATAACAGATGAGGGCTTGAGCTGGTTCCTATCATCATCACTTGCCTGGAAAGATTAGAAACACATTTTTTGCTAGCACGAGTTGTAAACGCTTTTTCTTGGTGCATTCCTCATCTGTGGTTATTTAGTTTGCTGGGGGCCTATTGTGACCGCAGAATGCTTTTCGTGCTCAGCTTCATCCACTGTTTTCTACAGATGTGTTCCTTAGTGTTTGTAAATGAGTCATTTTTCTTTTTCATGGAGTAGAGAAAAATCTGCAAATAATAATGGTTTACATACCAGCCCCAAACTGAGCCAAAATGCAAATTGCTCAGTGGGTCTGTTAAACACTATGGTGTATCTTCATTAAAGCTTCAAAGTTGGAATTCCAGTCATTTGGCTCTTGACCAAAGCTTGTCACACACCAAATAGTAGGAAAGCAAATTTTCTGGAACAGCCCTTTCTTTGCTGTCCTTGCACACTCCTCCAGGTGCTAGTGATTGGCTAGTGAAGATATCAACATATGAATTCAGTTTGTTATTCAATATTCTTCTTGTACGTTTTATTTGAGTGTATAATCTGCCTATATTTTAGAATGTGCAGCTCCTGCCAAAAAACAACTAATTTTCAGAAAGTTTAATGATAAAAAAAAAGACCTTGCATTGAATACATCCTGTTTTTTCACACAGATTTTCTTACTCAAATGAGAACCATGCTCTCTGCTCTCATTGCGCACCAGGGATTTCAGTATGTCTCAATTTCAGTCCGGGCTGACACATAATGAAGAGGCATTGGGGGGGATCACTTCAGCAAAATGGAATACAAAAAATTTACACACACACCCACTCCAGGACAAAACAACGGAATGCAGGTCCTTCAACATCTGGAAACACTAAACTAATAGATTTAGCTAAACTTGTGACAGTGTTTCTATATTTAAACCCTCTGAAACTATGGCAGGATGCTTGAAAGATGATGCTTCGCACAGAGAACTGCCTGGGTTCATCTCCGAGTCTTGACGAGGCCAGAGCACAGCTCTAGGCCTTCCACTTCATCTCAACAAAATGCTTTGTCAGAACAGCACATGGAATCCTTTTTCTTTCTTGTAAACTTCAAATATTCTGGGAGGACACTATGCCTTGCAGTATGACACACCGCCAATACACTCCCCGTGGCCACCAACAGACTCAGGAAGACTCCCGCCACCCACTCACAAGATGTCTGTGTTAATAAGAGCCTCGCTTGTCCTCAACTGCCTTATAAAGACCACTGCATCAACCAGAGTCATAGAATAATGGTATCTCTTTGACCCTTTCCGCACAGAGCTGAGATTTCAGCTGCAGCTACAATCACTGTGGTCACTGAAGGGAAACAAAACTCTAATTCACTATTCAGATAAAAACTGAAGAATCCATCCAAATCACCCATGTATTGCACTACATGCTATAAATCACATTATGCAACTTGCTGGCCTCTACACCTGCTGTTTCCCTCAACAACACTTTGCCGCTCAACAGAATACTTGTGGTTTTGATCTCTGACCCCTGATGGCATCAAGCAGACATGAAATAAACTGCTCCACAATCAAAAGGGGGGTCGGGTCTTCCTTGATCAACGAGATGTACTAATTTGTCCAATATTTGCTGGAACGTAGTGACACATTGACTGAATAGCAGTGCCATCTCTTATTAAAAAAAACGTTAAAACGTGTCTTCAATGATGAAAAGAACAAAGAGTCTGTGTGTATGAATTAGAAATTCACTTAATGTATTCTGCATAGGGCAGACGGATGCATGAATGGACAACCCAGGAGGATAATCCTGCTCTAACCACAACTGTCACAGATGCTGAGGCGTAAAAGGGCACTGTAAATTGAGACGACAATGGGACACATTTAAAAAAAATCAAATACTACAACAGGATGTGATGATTCCCATTTTTTAGGGATCAAGCGCTGCGTTGGGATCTGGGATCATGCCATTTCCCCTCCGCGTCTACTGCCAAAACTATCCTACTTAGTCATTCTTATCGGCAGAGGCCAATACAAATGAACAAAACAGATATAACACAGGCGCTGATGTCCTGTGCAGTGTGATAGTGTTAACTGCTTATGCTGCCCTGGAGATTGACAGTTCTTTGTCAGTTCTGATAAGCAAATATTTGTCTATCCATTGCACTGTCCATATAAGGGTAACAGACCCCTGTTCCCGACCCATGGTCTGCCTTCTACAGAGAAAGGAAACTGCTGAAGAGGAAGATGAGACAGGCAAATATGGGAAGCAGGCAGTTGACTGGATGTAACGTATGTCTCGTGAAAAATACTCTGCATAACGAGTTTCCCAATTCCCAATTGGGGGGGGGAAACCAGCAACCCCATAACTTACTCTTGTTGCAGTAGGGCGTTACTTTTCAATTTGTATCACTCACCATCTCAACCCCCTGCGGGAAAGCCGTTCCCTCCCAGTCTTTCTTGGGGAATCGCTGAATAATCTTCCCACATCCTTCTCCTGCACCTGCATTAAAAAAGAAAAAATAAAGATGAAAATTTGTCAGTAGTGATAATTACAACCCCAACAGTAATAAAGTGACTGCATTTTAGTATTTTACTATTGCAAAGATTAACTGCCCATCAAATGATTTACCTCATGGTAAATTGAGCAAAATGACAATGCTAAATGTGAATACTATAGAGGAATAATTAAATATTTAATACTATTATCTGTTAGATATTATTGTTACTATTATCTAATTCCTTAAAAAAAGGGACCTTATCTGACAGTTTTATTACTAAAAGTATTAAATAAAAGTGGTTATTTTCACCTTAAAATGGGTTTTAACAAAATGATATGGAATTAATGAAATAATTAATCCAGCTGTGATTTTGCACAAGCAGTTATTTTCTGCAGTGAGAAGATTTAACACTGTCCTTTCAAAGTCTGTGTCCTCCATTCACATTCAATTCTTATTTTATATTCTTTTAGTGCTTCTTTTTGAGTAACCCTGACAGCACAGTCATAGATGGTAATATGTGAGGAAATACTAATCACACTATATTTCCAAAAATGGCTAGTTCAGGTGGTGTTAAGATAGCCATGGCAATGCTAGGTCCCTATATACACTTGAGTGTGCATTAATACTGTGGCAATTGTCTTGTCGGTGCTAAACACACCAGATTTTGATACAACCAGTCCTCTTATAGCACGAAGCGAAGGAAACTGGACTCTCTTAGCAAAGACATCTCAACTTCTTTAGCTGTATATGGCGAGGTCTTTCCGGTATTTTAACTCTGTAGGCTAGTAACACCTTGATAGTCGTTAAGCTCATCAAGTGGTCCTGTGAGTCACTGTAATCAGAATCAGAATCAGAATTACTTTATTAATCCCAAGAGGAAATTGCTTTTTGTTGCAACAACATCTACAACTCAAGTGACCAGTAAAAACACAAGCGCCTCCCAGATGTGTCGGCTCCTGCAGGCCATTTTTAAATTTAAGACTGTTATGCTATACTATATGCTAATACAACTGCATTTAAGGACAGTCAAGTGTGACACCTGAGACCAATGTATAGCAGGTGTTGCATTTGACAATATATTAGCAAAGTTAACCCACAGCAAGACAGAATAAAAAATATATTTAGGAGTTGATCTGAGACTATATTTTTATGAGGTAATTGTAGAGAACTAATAAATGGAAATGTTTATCTCATTAAAGAAAAATGTCTCTCATTTCAAATGCCAAATGCAATATTTCAAGTTTGTTTCACAATATGCAATTTGTCACAGTGCATTGTCAGCACCAATGACTTCATCTCACCGTTATTCTAAATTCTTAGTAACACTTGGAGAGTCAGGATAGGCTTTCTATTTATCAACAAGGCTTATTGGTCTCCCATCAGGAGAGATTTAGATTAATCTGCCTTATATCTTGGAATTCATTCAACTAATGCAGATTGGAGGGTAGAGTTCGCTTTGAATAAAAAATTCAAAGCGATCCGGCTAAATAGGACTTTCATTAAAAAATGGCATACTTTATGATGCGGAGAGACAACTTTTCAGATGCACAATTATAGGACTGCACTTAAAATTTTGGGATTTTAAACAGATTCCACCATCTGTAAAGAAGCCAACCACAGCTAAGCAGCATTTAGGAATTACTCTCATTCAAAATATGTAATTGGCTAGTATTGAGACCATGTCAAATAGCTATGAAAATTGCTGAAAAATCAACACTAACAAGACCCGCATGTGCCTGAAATAATTTGCAGGTCAACCCTGGGTTAAAACGATAAAAACATCATAGATTGAAAATAAAAAGTGACAAACACGAAGGATTGTTGGACCACAATGGATCTGAGGTGGCAATTCAGCAATTCAATCACGGCCATCGCAAAAAATGCCATGACCCAGCAAATTCTGAACCGTCGTCTGTGTGTCGCAGTTTGACTTGAGTTCATGCATCACATAGGAGTCAGGTAGGTTCGCTTCTATGAAGGAAACGAGTGCTGCACATCATCATAATGACATGTGGCTTAGCTGTGGGCCTCCTGCTCCGAAAGCCTCGAGCTGGCTGTCAACTCACTGGAACCCTGACCCCCATCAAAGAGAGCCCCGAACTAATCATGATAAGGGCCTGTGGATCCCAAGTGCATTCTCATTTCTGGAACAGGAGAGAGCTGGATAATGGTCATACTTACAATCATCGGCACAACATGTCACGACACAGCACAGACTGGCTCGAGTGGAACACCAGCCTGTGTGACCGTTACGTGTCTCGGGGTCTTTACAGTTCCTCTAATTGAAATCGTATGGTTTGAGGGCTCCATGCTCTAATTTTCAACCACAGATGAAAATAAATGACAGAATTCCATACATTCCACAAGCCTACTCTCTTGTATTAAAACAAGCTGTGCTTTCAAATACTAGCTCCCCAATAACTATAAAGAACCCCACCAGCGAGGATAATAGAACCCAGACCCGGAAAGGAACATGCTAATTTGAACATCCGTTAGCAAAAGGATGAACTCAAAAAAGTTTATTTATTACCTCCACTAGGCAGGTTGTGCTGTCTTGGTTTGTGTGTTTGTAAGTATGCCAGCAGTGTTGCACATTTTTAAATAACCATTTTCTTATAACCTAAAAAGAGGAGAGGGCCCAAAGAAGAACATAATACATTTTAAAAGAGGGGGGTGCAAGAATGTTTTCCCACTTTCTTTAACATTGTGAAAGAGAATAATTTCAGGGATCTTCATCCTTTCATGGAAACAGAGGTACAACTATGACAGATTTTAGACTTTAGGACTTCATGAAATACAAAGAAATTGAGGACTTGTGTTGGATGAGAAATGTGCTCTCATAGCACTTTCTGGTTTATTCACTGTTTTGACAGAAGCTTAATTACAAAAATAAAACCTGTCTCGGCATGCATGTCCATGTTTAAGACGGTGGCTCATTTACAGCTCAACCTTTGGTAAAAATTATCGCTTAAACAGCCATCACTCTTTTAAGACCTCAGCTTTATTTTGACGGACAGATGAGAATTCAGTAAATACAATTCAGAGGTTGTTCAGTTATGACAAGAATTAGTGTCCTTATTAAATTAATACTGTTGTCTTTAAAATGTCAAAGTATTGTGAAAAACATGGCACAATTCCTTACAGCAAATGGCCATGCCTACATGGTTTTTTGTATAAGATTTGCGAGTCCAAATGTACTAATTTTTCGTTAACAGAAGCACAAGACCTATTTCAGAGCATCGATTTTGACATGAAATAGTAGATAAACAGGTTGCTAATCAGAATAATCAAAGTTCTTTTCAATGAGATGGGGAGCCCTCAAAATTCATAATCACTAACATCTGTGCCTACTATTTCACATTAAAATGCCTGCTGTGAAAATTGCTTCTCTGTTCATGAGGTTTTTCCAAGTATGAATAGATCAAAAGAAAAACAATATTAAACATGCATTTTTATGATTGCTTGCAAAACAATCTCCTGGCCTCATGGATACAGTGACAAAAATGGTAGAGCAAGGCCAGCAACTATGAGATACACTTCATCAAAAGAGTAATAATGTGACGTCAATAGGCAAACGGTGCTCAGGCCAAATGCAACAAGGCAGAGGAGGAAATTTCGATGGGGCCAGCTTGCAAGAAAAGAGTGATGCTCAAGACAAGTGCCTGCAGTGCTGAACCATTTAGCCAAAGCTTTGACAGCAAGAACGAAGCGTAAAAAACTTAAAAGCCTTCAGTGTCACACATAACAGAAAATACATTGTGAGGTTTATTGTAAAACTTGCATAGAATCAACTGTCATTGGATGTTGCGCAGAAATGTTGCTAAGTGATTATTATATTGCAAATGAATAACTAGAGCAATAGATGTATTGTCTTTTTCAACTTTTATAGTTTGTGAAGTTGTTGCTTGCAAATTATTGTAATTTAGTTGTAGTACTCGTCGTAATAACAGTAGTAGCTAATGTGCAGATTTACAAATCAATTATCTCTCACAGTAGTGTTGCAACTTTAGCAGATTAAATGGAAAGACTCCTATGAATGAAATGTAATGACACACATGACACACACACACGCATGCACACTATCAATCTATCGTTGTGTGACAGTTCAGTTGTCACAAAGAGTGAAAAATCACCATGAAAAGTTGTTTGTCCTTCTTGATTAGAGCAGATGTTTTCTCTCTTAGAAATACACTTCATTCATCTTCCTGATCTGGCTGCTGCTTACCACTGATTTATCTTACCACTGTTACTGTTGATTAGATCAGCCAAATGCTTATTTGACCATATATGGAAAGGCCACCAGCAGACCAGAGGACCATGTTACGTAACACTGTCGTCAGCATTTAACCTGATTCTGGCCCACGCGTGCACACAGGTGGACTGTCCTGGAGCAAGTTCATAGGTACACCTATTCACTTTCCGAACGCCAGTATAAGGAAGGATAATCCACACACAAAAAACCCCCAACTGAATTTACATCCATCATTTTAGGTCATTAAAGAGATAAATCAATTTGTATATATTCAAATGAGTTTCAAATCCTCCAGCTGTGATTCAAAAAATGTTCTTTACCATCCTCAACTTTATTCCATGAGTCACATTATGTCCACAGTAGTACACATACTGCAACCTGTCTTAATTATACACAAATAGATTTTATTAAATCATTGATATGGCATAGTATTGTGAAAATCAGCATTGTCCATTTGTACTGCAAAAAAGTAGTTTTCCAAGATCGTCATCAGTAACCAGATTTATTCTCTTCTGAGTGGGTCATATGTAAATAACCTACAATGTTCTTTGCGTGGCAAAAAAGATAGAGATTACCCTACTCATGACATCATAAACACCTAATTCAGGAAGTGTTCCAACCTCCAAAGACAGCAGCGGGACAGGGAAAATATGTAAAACATATTCACTGCTTTCAGGACATACCAAAGTCAAAACGAGAGGGAAGAAAATAGACACAAACAATAGATGGCAGGATATATTTTGCTGTCGCTTCGCTCATAGCCAGAAACATACTGTCCAGTTTCATATAAAAATCTATTTTCTAAGACAAAGGAAAAGTGCGGGGAAAAAAGCTAAATCCGAACCTGGTTTCGTCAGCACAAGATGGCATAATGTTGTATTATATCATCAACCAATTGAATGTCATCTTCTACTCTAAAATGTTTTGACTAAAATGTTTCCTGTCGTGAACTTTAGTATAATTTGCATAACCGAACAAATCACAAAAGGTCCGATTATATTTGACCTTATCGACAGAACTGAAAGTAGCACAGCTGGAACAGTAGCCAGTGGATTTTCCCTCACTATCAGTTCTGAACTCAACAACGCAGAGGAAGGAACTCCTCCATTGTGGTCAGGATACTACGCACCACAAAGTTGAAACTAAACCAGAAGCTGCCCTGGAGTCGACAGAAAAAAAACTAATAGAGGATGCTAAACTGGTATATACCAACAAAGCTCATGTGACACGTTTACTGATGTAAAGCAAACTGTTGGTGTTGAAATTATTATCACAGGCTGGCAGAAACATGTATTTGTTCTTTCCACTTGTTTTCTCCCACATGTAAGTGGGCATATGTGGACACTGCAAATCCAACCACAGCCATGTTTGTAGGAAAAGTCTAGCAGTCCGTACAACTGCTCTACAGTAAATGAGAAAATGCACATGCAAACAAGTCAGCACAAGCAGTATTTTCAATAAAAAGGAACTAAAACCAGATGAACCTTTATAGCCTACAGAAATATTTTCACTTCAATCACAGATCTGCTAGTAAGTTTATTATTTTAGGGAACTAATTATAAATGTTGTATGTGGTTTCCTGGTGTTTCTTGCACCTTAAAAGAACCTCATGAATAACATAATGAGAAGTACTTGGTAATGCTGAAACGACCAGACAGATAAACTTTTGACAAAAATTCTTAGGTCACAACTTTGCTCCAATTGAAGAACAATGTATACAGACCCAAGAAACCACATTTCAACATGTGTTTATGTTACTGTTGCTAGTTTTATCAGACACAGATTACACAAACTTGTCTTGAATAACTAATGATTTAGAGTATCAACCACAACACATGGCAGCACTTCAAGATCTGGTGAGAGGAAATCAACATCTACAACAGCTGGAGGATCCAGTCTAAAGCTGATGTGGTCAACCAATATTTACTTTATGATATTAGTCTGCTGGGTCTTAGTACTAACTTGGTAATTAATAAGTTTATAGATGGCTTTAAAATATTTAATTTCTAATAAATAAAAAGTTGCCTGACATGCAGTAGTGGACCGATTATAGTGGGTTATTGTTTTGTTGAGCCAAATTTACAAAAACAGCTAGAATGCATTTTAACTGTTTATCGTATTTTAACTAGAACACAATTTAAAAATATCAACGATTTGACTGTGTAATGTAGTGAAAGACAACTTATTTCACACATTGGTTGGTTACTGCCTCTTTACGAAGTACTGAAATTGGATTAATTTAATGTGCTGGACGATATTTAATGGCTGAAAAGGCATTTTCCCATAAAAAACATTTTCATTTAATGATGCAATCATAAAAATGCTGAATACGGGACAGCATTATCTCAGACAGGAATCCCAGTGGGGCGATAATTGATCGGACTATAATTTCAACACCATGAACAGTTCTTAAAAAACTACGTCAAGCTAATCAAAAAGATCCAGGAAATGAAACAATGTACCTCAACTGGCGCAATCTCGAACAATCTAAACAATCACTTTACTACAGAGAATGAGAGGCAAAAATGTCTGACAGAGTCGTGTGCGCAAGTTTAGAGAAGCAACCACTAAGACAAACCACAGTAACACCAGCGTGGCCTATTCTCAAAGTGCTTCCAAGACCAAATAAGCAAGTCCAAATAGTAGAC